>QKWP01000902.1:169345-198769 GCA_003550325.1 Gigaspora rosea | reverse complement strand
GTTTAGTTTTAAATAGAATTAGACATATCAAGTTGGATAATAATGGTGTTGGACATTATATGATTTAATATCATCGTGCAGCACTATATATGATTTACACTAATTAAGATTTTTCAACTTTTGTTAATTATTTGATTGAAAAAAATTTGTTATACTATAGTAATTTATTATTAAAATCATGTATCTTCAAATCATTCTAAGTCCAGCTCTAGTAAAGCAAATTCAATTCTGTAATTTGCAAATGATATAAGAATAGTATAATTTAAAACTATGTCAAGATATTTTTAATTTATTTTATTAAGTGTTAATATTTTTAAATTTTAAAATATTTTTTAATTACAAATCTAAAAAATAAAATATTTATGATTTATAAGTTTAATTCTTAAATGTCATAATATAGTTTTAAAACTACACTATTTGCAAGTTACAGAATTGAATTTGGTTTACTAGTGTGGAAGTTAGAAGATGCGTGATTTTTATAATTGTTATAATAAATTAGCTATAAAAGTTTATAAGAAAAATTACATATCTTCAAAATGTTCTAGCTTTTGCTCTAGAAAAGCAAATTCAATTCTATAACTTGCAAATGATATATAAGTACTGTAGTTTTAAAATTATATTGAGGCCTTTTTTAAATTATTTCAATATGCTATAGTTAAAAAATAAATTAAATTTTATTCATTATATTGCGAATTTAAATAGTTAATAATACCTATTTTCAAGCCCTACTCAGAGTAAATATGTATATGCATATAATATTATTTTAAAATAAGTATATCAAACTACAGGCTTCACTGGAGTTATCTAGCATGCATTTTATATCTCACAAAACAAGTGATAAATATTCAGTTTACATTATGTAAATATAAGTTATATATAACATAGTTTTATATTGAATAATTTAATTTAAAAGGATATAAACAAATCATTGTTTTTATTTAAACAAATTGCCATTACTAACAGTCAGAGAATACTTCACACTAAGTGATAAAAATAGTAAAAATTATAATAAAAATAAATAAATTTACTATAAATTTTAAGCAAACACTCTTTTGGCTTACAAATTAACTTTTTTAAATTTTGGGAATTAAGTATATCGAGAATAGTAGATTAAGGTTATTTAGAGTACTTTTTAAAATTTTGCAAATTTGTAAATTTTCTTAATATGATAAAATAGTAAAAATTATAATAAAAATAAATAAATTTACTATAAACTTTAAGCAAAACACTCTTTTGGCTTTGAAATTAACTTTTTTAAATTTTGAATTAAGTATATTGAGAATAGTAGATTAAGGTTATTTAGAGTACTTTTTACAATTTTGCAAATTTGTAAATTTTTCTTAATAAAATTTAAGAATAAATTTTCATTTTTAAAACTGCAATTATATGTAAAATTTTATGCTAAACAAGTTTACTTAGTGGCAAAAGTTAGTTATCTTGACAAAAAAGCAAGTTAGCTATATGCTAAAGTTAAAATTTTTTGGTTTATAATATAAAACTCCTTAGCATATAGCTAACTTGATTTTTTGTTAAAATAAACTAAATTTTGATACTAAGTAAACTTGTCTAGCATAAAATTTTATATATAATTGCAGTTTTAAAAATAAAGAATTTTTTTCTTTTTAAAAAATTTTATTAAGAAAATTTGATAAATTTACAAAATTTTAAAAAAGTGCTCTAAAACTGCTCTAAATAACCTTAATCTACTATTCTCAATATGCTTAATTCCATAATTTAAAAAAAGTTAATCTGTAAGCCAAAAAAAGGTTTGCTTAAAGTTTATAGTATATTTATATGTTTTTATTATAATTTGATTATGAACTAATATTCATATATCAATAGGTGTAACATAATTCCTGACTGCTAATAATTTATTTGTACATCATGCAGGAAAATATATTTGTAATTTTTAAAATAGTTGCTTTTATTCATATTATTTCAAGCTTTACAGAATGTATTCGTCAAAAATGAAAGTATCTATAACATGTATAATATAAGTCTACCAATGATAATTGGAAAATTTCGATAATTATTTTTCAGTAATGAAAATGTAATTTTTGATAATAAAATTTTTGCCTATACAAGATTATACTGAAGCAATATACTGGCCAAAAATTATAATATCAAACCTACATTTTCATTACCAAAAATTTACTGTAATTTCGGTAATTATAAAATGATAGGGTGAAACTTGAGTTGTGAAATAGTGAAATCTGCTATGATCATTGTCTGGGTAAAATCTGCTTTTATAATAAAAAACATAAAATGTGGATTTCACTCCTGTTTACCGAATTTTCAAATCAGGTTCCAAAATTCACTATTTTCGGAATACTTTTTTTTTTTTCTTATTTTTTTTTTTATGTAATTTTTTTATTTTTATTTTTAATTTTTTTTTTTTATTTTGTTTTCTTTTTTTTTTTTTTTTTCTTTTTTTTTTTTTTTTATTTGTTTTTATTATTCTTTTTCATTTTTTTTTTTATTTGGGTGTTTTTTTTTTTTTTTTTTTTTTTTCTTTTTTTTTTTTGTTTCTCACTTTATTCTCTTTTTTTTATTTCTTTTTTTTTTTTTTATTTTTTTTGTTTTTTATTTTTTTTTTGTTTTTTTTTTATATATTTTTTTTTTTATATATTTTTTTTTTTTTTTTTTTTTATTCTATAATAAAAATTACTACACCAAAGTTACTTAATAGACGCGTAATAAAAACTTAATAACTGACATTGTATTAAGTTACTAGCATATTGTAAATGTGAGTATATGCTATATTCTTTATATAATACTGTACATAACTTATATATATGCTATTTTGCTTTTTATTTATACGGGTAGAACAAGTATAAATTGCACATATTACAAATTTAAAAAGTTTAAATGGTTTTTATATTTAAAACAATGACTACGTTCCTGATATTATCTGATAATCATTTTTTTTTCTAAGTTTTAACGATAATATGAATTCTGCTTGTTTGTTACCTGGCCAACAATAAATAAACAATCATTTGGCAATTTTATTTGCGCTTACAAGTATAAGAGATATTGATATTCAAACAAAATTTTTACGTGTTATTGGCTCAACTACATTTAATCAATCCATCCATGGTTTTTGAATTGGATTCGATCTTTAGATTATCAATCTTTAAGCATGAATTTACCTGATTAAAAGTCAAATTTGTTCTATTAAATGCCGAATATTTATTTAACAAATGATAGTTTTGAGTTTGGCACTATTTACTGAAATAGAATACATATTTGGGTTTTGGGTACGAACCCAAACTAGGTAGAAATACCGATACCAAACTAGTGATGCCTGACGAAATGATGAAACCCGACGAAACTTGACAAAACTTATGGTTTCGTCATTTTGTCAAGGCAAAATTAGTTTTGCCAGGCATCTATAACCCAAACCCAAACTAAGTAGAAACGCCGTAACTAAAAAAAAGTGTTTGGGTCGCAACCCTAATCACAACACACCTCTCACATTTTGTTTGTTATACCACAATACTCCTCAACATACTGCTTGAGCTGAAAATAAAAATAAAAATTTCCAAAGATAAAAGCAAAAACAATAGAATATATAAATACTTATCTTTGACACAAATGCTATTACCACATATCCATTTTCCCATTTCTATTGATCGTCTTCAGAAATTCACCAATTTAACCCAAGATTTCCAAGCTTCGATTTCAAAGATCCAAGACTTAAAGAAAAACGCAAGGAAGTGTCAGCTACTGCAATAGGTCATTTATGAAAATCTTCATCCATAAATATAGCTAATTTAATTTAACAATCAGGTTCTAAACATTTAGGTCTTGATCCAAGATAATTATCAAATAGAACGCTCTTGTCTAACCAAAATCTTGGTTGAAGTAACTCCAAGATGGTAAATATCTGATGTTTAAGTATATAGTTGACCAATCAAAATCTTAGCATTTCACAAATTTTTCCTTTCTTCACTTAATCTTGCAAAATATTTTTGCAATTTCATGAATGAGTCCTTGAGAATAAATTGACTTCAGATCCGAAGCTATACAGTACAAGAAACTCAATTAATCTTTCCCACTTATTGCATTCTAAAATTGAGTTAGGCAGATATAAATTAGATTAAGATTTTTGACTAAAGTTCGAACAGAATCGGTAGCAATAAAAAATTCACTAAATATTTTCACTATTAAAGTTTTTCTTTAATATACTCGTACCTTATTCACTTTAATTCTAAGCACGTTCACTCACTAATAAAATTCACTAGACATATTTCTAACACCATTTATTAAGGCACTTAAGAATGCCTGAATGAAGTTTAAAGGCCCTATAATTCGAACAGTATAAAATTGGTAAGTAATGCTACAGATAAAACCAATGCGAATAAAGAGGTATTGAAAAATTGTAAAGATTTTTTGAACCATAGCTCGTCTAGCAAGTAAAATTTTAACAAAATTTTTGAGTTTTGCGCTGCTAACCTTTGAACGAACATAAAAGCTTGCAATTTTTCAAGTCTCATTAACTTTTTCAACGAGAGTTAATAAGAGCGGATCAATGTGGATTATTTAAACTATACCTGATACGTATTATACTATATATTCATGTTTTTAATCGGGAGTTTCTAGTAATAAATTAATGTGTAAAAAATTCCCGAAAACTGCTGACAAGAGGGCGTACAAAAGCCAATAAATCCGTGTAGATCATTCTAGAACACAATGTAATATGACGTCTAATTTGGGTATATTCCCTGACTGCAGTAAAAAAAAAAAGAGATTTTTTATAGTGATCGTCATGCACAAAAACCTGTTAAAGCGATGTTTGGTTAATACAATTCTCATACAATAGATAAATATAGGACTATGGCCGGGTAGTAATAGGAAGAGCGTGAACCAGAGGGTTTAAATAGGCAATTCCCGTAGTTGGGTTGTAGGTATGGCAGCTAGTGTAGAACCTTCGGGCGGACTACTTAAATTAGGCACCAAAAGTGCACGTGTGGCTAGTTGTATCCTCATTCATGTAATAAATATTACGTCCTAATAACTCATAATAAAATCCCGGCCATAGTACCCGGCCTTTAAAGTTTAAAAAAAAAATATAGGACTATGGCGGCAATGCTTTTACAATACCGTATGTGGTTATGATTTGGCACTATCATGATACAATTGCTAGAATTTGAATTGTGATAACATTCTTGATCATAACTTGCTCATCGATATTTTAGTCTTAACATTTTTGATCACGAATTCCATATCCAATCAAAAGCGTTAAAGCATATCATATATTGCTACATTAGTTTTAGCACACTGACCACATTTTGACCATGATTTTATCGGTTGTAGATCGACATAAAACTACCGAAAAAATAAAAAATGGAAAAATCAAGAAATCAATAATCTAAATCTTTTAGCGGAATGTAATTTTTTTTATTAATATCATGAAATTTTTTATCCATTGTGGAACTATTGTTCTTGTTCTTGCACTTGTTTCGAACTTAAGACCATTATACAAAACGCTTTAGCATATATTAGGTAATCAAACAACAGAAGTAAATTTGGAAAACTTACGTTTCAAGAGTTACAAATTCTTTCGTTCTCATCTTCGATAATCAGAGATTATCATTTAATCAGGCCAATAAAAAATCCTACGGAAAAAAATGAAAAATGCCAAATATTGAGCGAATAGACATGCAAATTTGTATCGGGCCACCGATATCTACGTCTAAAAAGCACATTTTCACTATTGATTGTTATAGCATTTGTAATTTCATTCTACGGATAATCACATAGCCTTACATATAACAAAATGATCCGAACTACAAAAAAAGATCATAATTAATCGACTTTGCAACAATAAAACTCTAACCTTAACATGCTAAGAAATTAGGCGCTCGAATTACCATCCAGTAGCATTCAAGATGGTCCATGCGATGATAGACACGTGAAAATTAAGCATCAAGACAGCCCATGCGACAGTAGACAGGTGAAAATTAAGCACCAAGCGATGAATAGTATCACGTGGAACAATCAGACCCAAGATTTTGCGGAGCTACGCCATCCTGGCCCGTCCTATAACCATCACTACGTGATATGCATCACTCCGTTCCTGGTATAACCCTACACTTCGTGATATGCATCACTCCGTTCCTGGTATACACTTCGTGATATTACATATCACTCCGTTCCTGGTAATTGATAAGTTTCTAATATCAGTTGGATTGACAACAAATCAATACTCAGTTGGTTCGGTTATCAGTAATTTTTGTTTTTCCAGGGATTATGAAATAACTGCAATTTTTCAGCGTCATAATCGCACCTTATATATTAAGATAAATTCAAAAAAAAAAAAAACTGTAATTTTTCATTTGTCTCAGAGTTTCACGCTGACCTGAAGTTTCTTTAACTATTGGGGCATTAGTGAGCATATGATCAGAAATTACAACATTTAGGCTTTGCGATGATATGCTATTATGGCCTATGGCATGTTATCTACAAACTATATGACTCATTAAATAGGTTTATTAATAAATTATCATGTTTTAATTGTTTATTTTTTTATCACACACATAAACAACTTGTTAAAAGTGTTCTTTAACAACATTTATCACTTGATGTTACCATAGAGTCGTGAAATACAATGTTTACAATATGAACAAGCCCTTGTCTTACAACTGTATATGTTGTTAGTTTCCATAAAAGTGATAAGACAGAAATCCACATTTTTTATTAAATTTTGACAATAAATAACTCTCCTTTTGGATTGATAAAATTGCATATTTTTTTGAAAAAAATAACGCGTTAGTTAAACAATGTACTATTCGACTTAGTTTAATAATATATATATATATGACTCATATTTCTGTGTTGATAAAATTATTTAAGTTTTTGGTTTTATTTTATTTTTTTTTTTTACTTTATGGAAACATTTTTAGCTAGACTTAACAAAGCTCATTTAAAAATTTAATCTTGAAAAAATTTTTTTCAAAAATTTTTGTCATTTTCATCTGACTGAGAATATGAGAGCCTAAATCGTCTCTCTTACAGTTGTTCCTACATTCTGGAATAGATAATAATTTTTATTCCCTGATAAAAAATTTTCGAAAAACATAATTGATTTCTCCAGATTATCTTTCTATTCCGATAAATGAGCATTTCCGGAATGATAATGAAACAATAATCTGGAGAAAGTCGGGATACATTTTTGAAAATTTTTATAGTGATTTACATCAATGATCATTACAAACTTTTTATCTGTTGCTCTGGAATTTGATATCATGTTTGCTTAAATCAATTCCGAAATTATCTGAACTACCGCTATTTTACCAAAATATGTTAAATAATATAATTACTTAGTGGTTTCATATAAAATATATATCAATACGAAAATGTTCTAAAAAATTTTTTTTCAAAAAGTAATTTAGGATTTGGAATGAATCTACAATTATAACCTCATAGAATCATCTTGTGCGTTCGATGGGAAATAATGATGACTTTTAATCTTTAATAAATAATTATGTACAGTCGATTCTGGATATACCGAACTGCATGTTCTGAAAGATTTTGTTCTGTATATAGTAAGTTCGTTACATAATTTACTTTCGTCATACCGAACAGTTTGCATATAAGCCATTCAATAATATCACTAAAGAACCGGGCTTATGGACGGAAAAATCAATTAATCAAATTTTTGTCTCGTCTTTTATGTTCATTCAATTTCCTTTCTGAATATTTTGGAACGCATGACTTTGCGGTTATGCATATCCGCAAAGTTATATAAAAGTTCGTTATGTCGAAATATGTATACATATTACTGGGCTGGTAAAGAGAGCTTGGATGCGGTATATAAAAATTTAATATTTAAATTCGTTATAACCAGCCTAAATTAGGATAAAATTCCGTTCTGCTAGATACTGGTTCAGATTTCGGTATAAGCAGAGACTATCCAGAGTCGACTGTATATATCTATCTATATGTACAGTATGTATGTTATTTACTATTTGTCCTGTTAGGTTTATCATCACAACAATAAAATTTCATTGGATTTCTCTTATCATGCGTTCTAATATCTAAATAGATCTACTTTACATAACTGATAAATTATATAGATATTATATTTGTTAATTTTTATATTAATTAATATATAACTTTTATATATCGTATAATTTAGATAAAAATTTTATTTAAATGCTATACATTAATAAATTATATATATATAATGACATAACTTTTATATACTGTATTATAAAATTTAAATAAACTTTATATAAATTTTAAGGAAAGAAATATCCAATATCTCAAAATTTTACTAGGGTAACCCCTGTTGTATTTCTAATTAAAAATGCTCCTCTCGTAATTTTACCCTAACCCCAACTCTAATTCTAAACCCTAATTTTAATTATAACTTTTATTTTTATTATAACTCACTTATTTGGTTATTTAACACATTTTATATTTTAAATTTTCGTTACATAACTGTTAAATAAATAAGTATTATTTAAAATAAAATATTTATGTATAAATTTATGCTATGTAAGTCTACATTGGGTTTATAGATATATGAAAAATTTTATGTAAAGTTTCTACATAGCCTTATGTAAAAACACTTCCTGATGTAGGTATTGTAAATAAACCAAGCCATTAAAAATATTTATGATTTAAACGATATCTGATAAGAGAATTTAATGAAATTGTAAGCCAAATATTATCACTTGTTTAAAAGAAGTAATAATTATTTACTTTTGAAATTTTATCAGTATTTTTCAACTTTATTTTAATATGGAAGAATTAGAAAATAGTGAAAAAAAAGAAACAATAATCTTTTTTGAGGAAGAACCACATATTATATCAGAAATTTATGTATCCAAGGATGGAAAATATATCATTACTTATGACCAATTTAACGATTCACTTTTAGGATGGATAATAGATGAGAATGATGTTCGAACTGATAATGAAATTGGAATATTTAAGATAGAAAGACAACAAGATGATCGAGATAAAAATTTATTGTTTAAAATTTCCTCGATTAAAACTAAAATTTCAATGATTGTTTTTGATGATAGAGGATATGGTAAGAATTGATTTGATTAATTGCTAATTGTAATTGTACAATTGCACTATGAACATTTACTATTTATACACGTAATTTTATATATTTCTGAATTAAATCTTTAATTAGAAATTGTTGATTTGAGAACAAAACATAAAATAGAATGCCCATCTCAATTTTACAATACAAAACCAGAATTTTTAGAATTTACGAGTATTGATGAGCTTATTATTTTTGTTGAAGAAGAACAAATAATGTATTTTTATTTAGTAAATTTCAAGGAAAACAAGTGGAGAAAAAAAATGTCATTAAAAATTAGAACTTTTATGGAAAGGATTAGTTTTGTTGGGAATTTTGATTTTGTAGAAGAAATGGATAGGATAGTAAGAGTTATCTCTCCAGATTCAAATTCGACATGCATATATTTAATTACAAATAATGGTATGCTTCTTCTGGACAGAGAAACTAAAACCATTGAAATTCGTATAACCTTTGATCCGGATTTTAAGGTTTTATTTTATTAATAATATTAATATTTTATTATTTTTATCATGTAATGTATTGATTTATAATTAACAAATTTATTAATAGCTATTAATTATTGATGAAGCTTGTAACCGGAAAAATAGAAATTGTTAAAACTGATAAAACTAATACCGTACAGAAAAAAGAAAAAAAAAGAATTATAAACGTTAAATCAATTAGAACAGGATTAGTTGTTCGAACCTTTGCTATACAATCCTTAGAGTCAGGTGAAGGTAAATTTTATCTGACAACAATGACATTTTTATTTACATCTTTTTTATATTTATTTTTCTTATCATACAAACTGTAGAGGATAATGAAAAATGGTATATAATACGCAGTTTCGATTGTCTATATATTATAGCTTTCATCAACACCAAAATCTTGTTATTAAATATTGCTAATGGTAGAAAATATGTAATTACAAATGATTTGAATGAAGAAATCAAAGTTATAATTAATGAAAATCTTTCTAACTTTAATATTTTTACGATTAATGCACCGGATAATACATTATTTGGTATTCAAGATAACAAGATTTTAAAAAAGAATTTTAGAAATTTGGATTTTGGAAAATTTTTTTATAATCAAAATTTTGAAGCACACATTTGGGATTCATATTTAAATATACAAGAACCTTATGTTAATCTTTATTCTTTTAGTCCTGACATTCAGGAGCTTAAAAGAGTTAAACAGTTACCAGTTGATGCTATCAAAAGACGAAGCTGTGAAAATGAGTTATTAAAATGGTCCTGGGTAGATAAGAAACTGATAGTTGAATTAATGTTGGATGATGAATAGAAATCTCCTGAGTATAAAATTGAAGTTGGTGAATGTACGGATCTAATGATGGAAATTATTAACAACACAGACTTAATAATTAATACAGGAGAAGAATTATGTATATTTCACTTTGATCTGAATTTGAAATCTGTGACACTTCAATATTACTGGCGGATTTTTAGTAAAAATGAAAATTCATTTATCCCTTTTAATTTGGAAAATGCATTATTCTTACCTAGGACTGATTTGTTTAATTCGTGTAAATCTTTAAGTACCAATCAGCAGTTATTGGGACTTTGGATTGGCACAATTAAAGGAGATAAATTTAGTTTTGCTGCATATGGCGAAGATTTAATGATTTGTTTTATTCACTTTCGTGCAACCTTTATAGTGCTTGATATACTTGAGAAATGGATAAAATGGTTTATAGAATCACCAAGAGAAAATTTTCATTTTCTGAAACTCATTATTATTTTATACCCAGAATTGTACAAATCCTTTCCTGAACAAATGAAAAAGTTTCATGATACACTTAAATTTAGTCTTGATAAAGAGTAAGTATTACAATTTTATTAATTTTCTAATGATATATTATTTTAATTTTTATATTAAGCATTTTACATTTTAGGTTATTGTGTGTTCACCTAGCTTCTCATTTAGAAGTTATATAATTTATTGATCTTGAATTTTCAATTTGATACTATCTGATACTATCTTTTAATCTTTTCTTTTCTAATGTATATTGTAGCATTTAGCCGCCAAACTGAGATTAAGGAAATATCATTACTAAATACTAAATTTATAGAATTATTCAATATTATTTTTAAAATTATTTTTTGTCCAATTTCCCTTTATAAGTGCTTATTAAATTTTGTTATAAACATTAGAATCTTATTTGGAAACATAGATTTATACCATATTGTTTTAGTTGTACCGCTACCAGAATTTACTTCTTACCCAAAGAAATATAATCCTTTTAAAGAATTTTTTTATAGACCTCTTTCTAACCCTTTTATTGAATCTTGTAATGTAGATATTTATGATAGTTTGGGTTGGAATGGTGAAGCAATTTTAAAGTTCAAATGGGACACCTTTGGAAAATATTATTATTATACAATTTGGTTTATATTTCTTATTTTTCTTTCTTGTTTTATGACAATTACTTTATTCTAAGACTCTTTGAATGAAATTGCTCAAAACAGTCTTATATTTGCTGTTATTTTTCTTGGACTTTGGCATCTTTTTTTTGAAATTCGATGTTTAATCTGGGATCCATTAAGATATATTTTAGATCCTTGGAACTATTTTGGTTAGTATAATTATTCTTAATTTTCTTAATTGCAAAATATTATATACTATATCAGATTAAATATCATGTATTAAATATATTTATATATATTATTTAGATTTAGGAGCTTTTATTTTGCCAATAATTACATCATATTGCATGTTTCAAAATAATGCTTTTAGATGGTTGATTTCAATTGCGAATTTACTTGTTTGCTTAAAATTCATTCTTTACTTTCGTGTTTTGGAATCTTTTGGAGCTTATTATGCTATTATTATTGGTGTCGCAAAGGCAATTTTTGCCTTTCTGGTTATGATTATTTTAATTGTTGCAAGTTTTGGCTTAGCATTTTATACACTTTTACACCCAAGTAGTTCAGTTAATTATGATCAACTAGGAAATCAAAGCAGTGATGAAAATAATCCATGGAGTTTTGCATCTTCCTATTATCAAGTTTATGATAATGGTACCATTGGATCTGATCCCATACTTATTGCAAAACCAGACGAAAATGAAGATATGTTTGCCAAAATTTCAACCTCACTTTTTGCAATATACGAATATTTTACAGGTAAAGATTTTATTAAAATATGCCATTAAATTATTATAAATTTATATAATAATAACATCCTGACTACAGGAGATAACAATGCATTTACATCTTGGTCCTATGGAGAACACCCAGCTTTGATTTTATTATTGATACTTTTTTCATTTTTGTTGTTATTTATCTTATGAATTTATTTATTGGGCTTCTTAATATTGAAATCCCAAACCATTCAAACCGAGTATCATATCTTATTCAAAAAGCAGAGGTAAATTTTTACTTCATTTGCATTTCATATATATGAATAATATTAAATCATATTTGTTTGTTTTTTTCTTTAGATTCTAGTAGAAATTGAATTATTTTATTTATTGCCTTTTCAAAGGCGTTGGCAATCTTGGTTTCCTAATATGATGTAATTATATTAATAAAACAATTCTAAACAAATTTTATATTCATTATAAATTAATATCAAATTATGTTTTTTTTTTAGATATTATTTTGTACCTGCTAGCGAAATCTCAAAAGTAGTGGATGAAAATATCAAAGACAGTGAACAAAATGCTAAAAAATTCATATCTGAAAATAAAGCATTATTAGATTTGGTTCAACTTAATCTTAAATAAAAGTTTTAGACTTTCATTTATTGTCATTTTTATTTTAATTTATATGATAGGTTATTTATGATAAATCATCTTTAGCAAATTTTAAAATAAAATATGCAATATTCTTCCTTTTATAGGTTAGTATTTTTATTTGCAAGCTTTTAATATATTAATAAATATTAATAGACAAGAAAAAAACATATATATTAATCACTCTATAGTAAATTACATTTGCTAATTGCCTTAATTGATTGTAACTATTTGACCTTTAATCATCAAATTGAAAGGCTATGCTCGCGATGTCAAGAATTTTGAGTATAAGACTTTAGATATATTTGATAATATAATCCTTATGAATTTATCATTCCTTAAATATTACGATACACATTACATATTGAATGTGCTTTATTTATGATACTCTGATATTACACAATCAATTCTCTCTTGGAATGTTAGAATAACAAGAAAATATGAAGAAGCGAAAGAATTTATAATTATAGATTAAAATATTCACTCATTTAATACCATAGATAAAAGAAATAATTTCCAATCTGTTCCACAACTTGACATGGGAATTTATAAAAAGAAAATTAATGATTTTGAGTTAATAGAATTTGCAAAATATTATGAAGAAAAAATGTGCGCAAGTTCTAAAAGATCAACAAGTAATAGAAATTCTGGATGCATCATTAGCGGATCGTAGTGATATGGCCGAATGCATGAACTTTTAAATGATAAAAAAAAAGAAATCACATGAATTAGCAAGCATAGTGATGGAAACTATTGCTGTATTGAAACCGGGCATCAAGTCTGTATACATATTTTATAGGAATGGAGCAAAAACATCATTCTTAACCCTTTTTAAAATAAAAAAAAATTTACCATCGCATTGACCAAAACGAAGTTGGTAAGTGTAAGCCCCAATTTTGTTATGCTTGGATTGGGCAACCGAAAATTTTAAAGCTTTTAAAATAGATTTTTTTTTTTCATGTCATTCAAATTTTCAATAATACAGTAGTTATGGAACCGAATCTTGGATCGTGAAACTTTTGACTGAATCTTGGAAATTTTCATTGACCAAAAAAAAAAAAAAATCATAAACAAAGTTGGTAAGTGTAAGTTCTGATTTTGTTATGCTTGGATTAGGCAACTGAAAATTTTAAAGCTTTTTAAAAATAAATCTTTTTTTTATGTCATTCAAATTTTTAATAATAATTATGGAACTGCAATCCTGGATTGTGAAACTTTTGACCGAATCTTGGGAACTTTCGTTGACCAAAGAAAAAATAAACACAGTTGGTAAGTATAAGCCCCAATTTTGTTATGCTTAGATTGGGTAACCGAAAATTTTAAGCATTTTAATTTTTTTTTTTCTTTTTTATGTCAATTAATAGTCGCCAAATTTTCTACAGCATTTCATGATGATTGAATACGTTATTGTATTAATAAATTTACTTTTCTTCCAATTTTCAATAATATTATGGAACCGCAATCCTGTATCGCAAAACTTTTGACCAAATCTTGGGAACTTTCGTTGACTCAAAGGATAAGTGTTGATATAATGAGTTCTTAATATTGTTAAAACAGAAAGATTAATTAAGCCGGAAATAATTTAGGGTAAAGGTTGTCCGGTTGAGAGTTTTTATGAAACAATTTGTGCCACACATCAAGCAATAGAATACGACGGTCAATGTAAAACATGGAAAAAAGTAAATATTCTTTTTTTTTTTTTTTTAATAATAAATATAAATTTAAAATTTGCTATTGTAATTTAATTTTAAAGGGCTATTCCAATTAATGATTCCTGACGCATGACGCAACCTGCGTCATTGACGCATGACGAAACCATTTCGTCAGGCAACTTCAAATTGACGAATTGACGAATGACGAAACCCATGGCGCATGACGAAACCCATGACGCATGACGAAACCCACGACGCATGGCGAAACACATGACGCATGAACCCATGACGCACGACGAAACCAATAATAAATAACAAAACCCATGATGATTTGATGATGCATAAGACTATTATTCATTTCTTTCATAACAGAAATAAATTAGTCCATGTAAAGTTAATTTTTTGATCATTATTATATCTTCCTAGTTTCTATCTTTTTGACATCGATCCGACATTGGCTGATGATTTGCAACAATCACCCAGATATATCCGATAGGTGTCTACGAATTGGCAGTGTCATAGTATTTTATTATTATGTCTTATTTTGGCATAGTTTGTGGCATAGTTGTGTGATTTTACCCTCAACGAGGTTACCCTGCTGGTACCCTCAACGGGCGTTATAGACTCTCGGCGAGTGTATGAACCTCTCAGCGAGTGAATTAAACACCTAGCGAGTGATTAAAACCTCAGTACGAATTAAAGATATTTGAGGGTATGGTTTTAGTTTGCAAATGAAATAACAGATGTTCGAATTTTACAGGAAGGCCAAAATTCCGGGTATGCGTCGGATCTAGGACGGCGTTTAGCCTTAGCTGTTAGTTGGTTTTACAGCAAATTACTTAATGAATGGATATGATTTCATTTGTAAAATTGTTTATGTTCTTGGGCAAAATCGATCAATTCCGATCCAGCCGACCTTGATTCCGATGCACTCCGACGTATCCTGATCCGGAATTTGGTGATGAGTGCTCCGCTGTTGCTAGTGAAATGCTAGCAAGATTCAATGTAAAAGCTTCTTAATTTGACAAGGGTTTCATCAAGAGCTTAATCATCTTAGGTAGCGCTCCCACAAAAAATTGATCACTCTGTAATTCTGTAATTTTGACCAATCAAAATTTAGGATCAAGTGTAACGTGATAATCAAAACAAAAGTGTTTTGTTTTCTAAGTAAAAATACGTGTAAAATTAAGCTAAGAAAACCGCGTTATAATTAGAGTTACGGTTAGGAAAATATAGTAGCCATTGTGGCTATTAGTAAAATTTCACGAGAAACATTTTTAATTAGGACGCAATAGATGGTTTCCTAATAAAAATTTAGAGCTATCTGTTTTTTGTAAAAAAATTTTACGTTTACACCTGATCTTAAAATTCGATCGGTTAAAATTACAGATTGTGAACAATTTTTTTGTGCTGGAGAGCTAGGGCGTTAGCTTCATCAATAGTCAGGGTTGCGTCAGGAGTTTTGTCAATCGTCAAGGGTTTCGTCAATCGTCAAGGGTTTCATCAATCGTCAAGGGTTTCGTCAAGCGTCAAAGGTTTCATCAATCGTCAAGAGTTTCGTCAGACGCAAATTTGACGAAACCTTTCGTCATCGCGAAAATAATTGCGTCAGGCATCATTAATTCCAATGCAAAAGACCAACCTAATTGTTGTCATTATCAGAAGACAAACTGTAACACTAAGGCACGTTCTTGTCGAAATAATAATTCACTGTGCACAAGATAATACGGTTGCAATAGTAAAATGGGGTATTTTTTTATTTTTCTTTGCTTTGTAGTAATAATATGCATACGGTAGAAAATACAGTAGATAATACAGTAGATAAATTTTTTATTGTTCTTCACTTTATAAAAGCTAATATGTGTATATAAATTAACCTATTTATTCACTCCATATGGCATTTTATTAAAGATGACAAAAAAAATTATCTTTAATAAATGTTTATCGATTATAAAATAATATATTTCATTTAAAATTTGTAAATGACATCTGTTGCTTTTGAAGCGACATATAGTGATGTTACCCGGGTCAGGCTAACCCGTGCGGGTCATAGAACTCTACGGGTTATGCGGGTCACGGGTCACAAATTGATATAACCCGGGTTATGCGGATCATGGGTTACAAATTGACTAACCCGGGTTTCAATTAAATATTATTAATAAAATTTCTACGCAATTATGATGGTACTGTGCTTATTTAAATAGATCATGGTTTCTACGGTTTTGACGAATTCTATTTTTAAATTCTTAAATTTTGGTTGTACAACTCTGCGTTTTGCACGTAATAATTACATAATTAATATAAAATTTTGCGCATAGTAATGTAATAATTACATCAAGAAATTCTGCGTATAATAATATTAAAATTCTTTTGGATATAAATATCAAGCTAAAGCAATTATCATGTTTTCTTGCTTCTCGATCAAGCCTCTCTAAAGTTTTACCGGATGCATGAGAGAAATTTAGTAATTAGTATTATAGTTGTCTAGTAGTTGGACAACTATGAAAAAATTAAAAAGATCTTGATTTATTTAAAACCCATATAAAATTAGTTCTTATTAGAACAAATCAATACATAAAAAAAAAAAAACTTAATAAATGTCTGAAGACACTTTTAAGAAAAAAAAATTCTATCTGAAAACATGAGAATCCAACCAAAGTTTTAGAGCTGCCTTGAGAAATAAAAGGGTTCCAGTGTACTGTGGACTAAGCCTTGTTCGTTTTTCTGTAATCGTAAGGCCCACAGACTAAAACAAGCATTCTGATGGAACAGATGTCACCGGGATACACAAATACTTGCAAGCAAGCTTTGCAAGTGCTGGATACTCGGTCTTTCTTGATTCCCACTATTGAAGAATGTTTGTTTGACTTGATACCTTTGCCAATAACAAATATGAATCAAATTCGCCTTCAGGATTATTTTGCTGACCCTACAGCTCATTAGGATTAGTGGTTTCTGTTAAGAAGATATCTTCATCATTACAAATTTTGTTACTAAAATCTATTTGATGTTCCATTTCCAACAAATCATTTACTTTATAAAAATTAGTTAATTCATGGTACTCATTACGTGCTTCTGAAATGGTATAACGCTTTTCATCTTCTGTAAAGACTTGCATATCTTTTGTTCATGGATCAAAAAAAGTGGCAAGTCGAATTAATCTTGTTGGTGCTAGAAATCGGGTTTGAATTGATATATAAAGTTGCTTTCCAAATTTTTGAACATCAACGTTATATATTAATGTGCAATTAACTTTTGTCTTAATATAGTTAATTGCATACTATGCTTGCGAAAGGGTTGGGTACTGAGAACCAGACAAACATTTTGAAGCAACTTTATAAGGTCGCAACAATTCAACTAATTCGGTTACCTTTTCCTATTCACTAGACAATAGTTCTTTGTCCTCATAACTTCATAATGCCATATTTTAATTGGACTCAACCAAAAGCGATTTATACTTATACATTGCTGGTTTAAGTGTAGCTAATCGTTTTAACAAATAGAATGTCAAGTTCTACCTGGTTGACACATCATGAACTATGAAAAGAAGTCTATCCCACTCCCCCATTCTCATTTGAGCATCGAGAAGGAACTGCTTTTACTTTGGACTACTACTGAAATGGGATACAATGTCTTTGCATTTTTTGATTAAGTTTACGATTTCAATATATTCTCTTAGTGCATTATGTATAGCAAGTTGTAATGTATAGTCAAAACAAAAAATTTTTGATATACCATGCCTTTGTTCTAATCTTTCTAGACAGGACTTAATGTTCAACCCATTATCACTGTCCCACAGATAATCTTATTTTTAAGTTTAAGGTTATAAAGAATTTTGATTATTTTGTTTGTAAGACATTCTGCAGTATAAGAATATGGAAAGCATGAAATTTCCTCGACCATTTCTTTTATTTGAAAATTGCTATTTATCCAATGAAATGTAAACCCAATATACGGGTTGCCACTGTCAGAAGTCCACATATCAGTGGTGAACGATGCATAGCTAATTTCTTCATCATCAAGCGCATACTTGTGCACATTACTCAAAATTTTGTCTTTTGCGTTAATTAGGATTTCTTTTAATCGATCCTTACTATGCATATTAATTTGGGGGTCTAGTCATTGAATAATTTTTTTAAATGATAACTCGTCAAGAACTGAAAATAGCTGAAGGCCGTTAACAATAAAAGCTGCAATGTTATTTTTGAGCTTTTTTGTTTTGGATTGTTAAATGTATACTTTGTTGTCTTGTTAAATGCCTGAACTAATGTTATTTGTGATTGTTCTGCAGTTACATGAAATTCACAACTGCCATTATCTTTTGCTTCAATACTTACACGACCACTTTCAATAATTTCTTTTGAAAGATGGTGTTTACCCCTTAAATGTCTCCCAAATTTGATGTAGATCTGTCCTTCTGATATTTTATTTGTGGACAACTTTTATGGCAACATGTCCAAAATTCTATATTATTAACTAGTACTATTGAATAAAAAGCTTTTACAGGGCTTCTTTCTGATTTTTCAGGTTTTTTTTGTTGCAAGTTACTAGATAAAGATAGATTATTTGTTCAAGATGGTGTAATGGTGCAGATGGTGTAGATGATCATAGCAAAGCTTCACTTTCTACATCACTCATTTCTCATCTTCATTTACATGCATTTTGTCTCTAAATTAATTAATTTTTTTCTTTAATAAATACACAATATAATAAATATTTTAATAAATAATAAACAGGTATTATATACTAACCATTCATACAGTAACATGTCTATATATTCTTTAATGCGTTCGTTTTAATTCTTAGCAAGGCTTGAAGCAGTAATAAAAATGTTTACAATGGCAAGTATTTGAATGCAAATAGACTTGCACAAGTATTATTTATTTTTTTTTCACAAAGCCCTCGGGCACTTAAAAGAACTGAGTAAAATGGCAGGAGTTAACCAGAACAAGAAAACTGAGCAGCACACCAAGCGAAAGGGTTATTGATCTAGTTTTTATAATAAATCTAATGATAATACGTTGCTTAAATTAAAATTTAATAAAATTTAACAGTTGTCGAACTTTAAATGAGATACTTACTGCTTGGGGATTGTTTAAACTATTTTATTCAGGTTGAAATTAGAGTTGAGGCTAGGATTTTAAAAACTATCAGACTATTATTTTGTTAAAGTAGATTTTAGATGTTTTTTTTATCATATACGATAATCAAATCACGTGAAACGAGCTTGCGCTGATTGGCTAGAAGAATAAAAACCACGAGAAATAGATCCGATTGGCTAACCCGTATAACCGGGTTATAACTCGAGTTAGTACTTGACCCGACCATTATTGATCCGGGTTGCTGTTTTTCGACCCGGGTAGCATCTCTAGCGACATAAATTGAAGAACATTAATACTTATAGTTATACTTAATTTTTATATATTCTGCCTTGTTCATATTCAAAGAATTTATTGTTTAATGCATTATAGTAAATGTTTCGATTTTTCACCAATATGATACTGTTTCGGATATTTTATTGATACTGGCCAAATTTCATGTCATGTGGTTACAATCAAGTGAAATTTGCAAACCGCAAAAATAATGAGCGTTCTTAAAATGTACCTAGGGTATAGGCTCTTAACCTATAACTCTATCTCTATCACTATATAAATAAAATTGGTTTAAAATAACCATCATGTGCTAGCTAAAATTGAGAGAATCTATTAAGTTAACGGCAAAAAGAATAATACGCCAATGAGGCACGTGCTGGTGATCACGAAGAACTTGTCGTTGGATTTTTTTAATTTTATTTTTGCTTAAATAAAAAGAAGTGTAATATTATCAAAAGGCGGGAAAATTATGTTCCAAGAAGCAAGCCAGGCAATACAACCAACGAAGCTTATTCATTACGGAAAAAAAGGAGTAAAAATTAATTTGTAGGTTCCGATCTTGTGCACAATGATAAATGAAACACCTATATCATGTCATTTATAAAGGGTATTAAAATTATCATAAGGAAAAATATTTTTTATACCTTCTATATTGTATGAGAATTTCATAAAGAGAATATATAATAATTATACATTAAATTTTCAGTTTTTTAAGATAATACAGTAATACAGTGTAAATTCTAGATAACTTTTTTTTTTTTAAGCATTAAGACAAATTATCTACAATTTGATCTATTGCGTAGTGAAATCAATTTTAAATGATTTATTCATTCTCAAGTGGCATCCTCTGTGATTCATAAATGATCTAATTGCTGAAAAAAAAATAAAAAAAATAAAAAACCTGGGACTACCAATTTCACACAAGGAATTTTCACAAATTGGTTATAAGGTTTATTTTAATTATTTTCGATTAATCAAAATGATTGAGCAGCATCTCGATTACTATTAAATCACATCGAAAGAGCTGCTTAAGAACAGTTAATAATTGAAAAGTTGGATATTACAAATTTTTTTTTAAAAAAAAAACTTTATACACAATTAAATAGATTAAGCAATTTTAATTATTTTAGATTTATTAATAGTTTAAAGGAAGGTTGAAAAGCGTATATGTAAACATAAAAATCGATCAAAATTATAATGTACAAATAAATTATTAAGTACAATCATATGTCCGTTGTTCAGTAGTAATTGGTATCCAACCTTGCTCAACACCAAGTATAAAATTCCAATGAGCCGAATTTTCAGTTTTGAAATTCCAAAAGGTCCAACCAATCCTTTTTTTTTATCAAAGCAAAATAATTGGTAAACAAATAATGAAATATAAATATAGTGTTACAGTATATATAAGCATATATTTTACCCGGCTTCATAAGCATTCATTTGTGCTGATGCATATTGTTTCAAATAACTTTTATATTCGGGAGTCCAATTCAAATAGTCATCTTCAAATTGACACGTACCGTTAGGGTAGTTGCATCTTGAGCCATTACTACCAATTAGTAACCATTTCGTACAATCAGTTGTAGCAAGACTCCTACTCATATTCATGTGACAGCACAATTTGAAAATTAATAAATAATAATAATAATAATAATAATAATAATAATAATAAGATAATCACCATTCACCCACGAATCTCCGAAGAGTCTTACTAGTAGAAGCAATATTAGTTTCATTTGAACAGACGACAGAAAATTGATCATCGATGCTCAATGACACAAAATCGCATGTGAATGCATTATAAATATGAGTATCCAATACAACACGTTTGAATTTTGAAGATTCTAGAAACTTTATCGAATCATCTCCACCACCCGATATGAAGAAAGTATCGTCATATAATATCAATATGTCACTGTTTATTTCACGAATTAAATTATATGCATCTTTAAAATATTTGTTAAATTGATTTTTTATAACAGCACTATGAATATAATATAAAAATCGATTCCATTATTAAATGACTAAAACTTTAATATTGAATTCATAAAAAAATTAATAACATACGCAGGTTCATTAAGTACTCCAATTGAAGTAACAGTATTTCTAAATTCAGGATGATTAAATGTCAAAGTTATGTTTTTGATAACATTAAGCGTACGTTGTATATTATCGTCAGTTTGCCATTTAATAGGACCATATCTACCAGAATTATCAAAACCATTCTAATAAATTGTGATTAAACATATTATGTTACATAAATAAAATTATTACTGTATAAAGATTAATTAATAATCACCTGAGAACCTGGAGCTCCGTGTAAATCAATAATAACTTTCAATCCATATTTCTTTGCCCATCTAACAGCTTCCAATAAATATTTAAAACCGCCCATGACAAATGGCTCAGATGGCTTCTTTTCGAATGTCCAATAACCAACAGGTATTCTATATAAAAAAGTTACAAAAATGAGAAAATTTTTATACACTTTATTACAAATGGAAATTTCTATACCTAAGACAATTTAATCCGTATGATGCAAGCTTTTTTATATCATGTTCTGTTACCCAAGATGACCAATGATCATTAAGTTGTTTTTCGGCTTCTTCATAGCCCAAAAATTTAGTAAATGTATATTCATCAACTATCTTGTCTTTGGGACTAAATTGTTCAAAAAGACTTGGTCTAATCCCTAATAAAATATCATAAAATAAATATAAATTTATTTAAATGATTTTATAATTTTGGTTTAATTATTAATTGTTATTATAATAGGAAATTGTAAGCATTCAAGTCAATGCTCAGTTTAAAATCAATGTTCAGTTAAAAATATTTATACAAATGATTATTTGTATGAAGTTTTATTAGAAATCACATGTGAACTGCGATCTACAAAATTCAATAATTTGCAAAACGATAATTCAATAATTCAATAATTGTTTGTGATACGAATGGTTTTTTTGGGGTAATTCAATTTATCATAATTATTTGTTTTTAAATGATATAATTAATAATTTTCATGATAAACTAATGACATTTATACCAAATGTACAATTTCTGTAGTTTTTTTTTTATTAAAATTAGATTCTTACATGGTTCTAGTACCAGCCTTGTACGAGATGATGTGAAATATGTATTTTTAATCAAGAAATTCAGAATGTTATTTAAATTTTAAGGTAAATTACCATCCTCCAAGATTCACACCACGTATTTTTTCTTTTTTCTGATTGATGTTACAATAAATCGAATTGCAATAAATTGATATAAAAAATATCGAAATCAAAAAAAATTTCATTCTCCTATATTTATTGCAATGATTTAAAAATGATTATTTTGTGAAAATGTTCTTTCAATAAGTCTTAAATAGTTTTTAAGTAATAAAATTCTTGCTTGTAATTTGTATTAAATAGTTTTTACCCCAAACGGTGTGCTATGTAAACATCACAAAGTGTATGTTATAAGGCATTTTTAATGATGTATGACCGCAAAAGTATGTTCGCAAAATCTTGTAACTGATTGGATGATGCATCAAATTTAATAATAACGTGAAACATTGTTCTTAAACTTCACCATCGCATGGCTGTATTAGATGCATGATTTCTGAATTTGTATATTGTACAAGCTTTGCCTTGATTTTTTTAGTATGCTATTGGTGCGTTCTGTTGTGTTTTCAACTGGTGTTAACCGAATATATATTTGGCTTTGCTAAAATAAAATGTGGCAAGAATTCATTATTAAAGTTGTTAGACTGGGTTTACCTCAAATTACAATCATTTGATGGATATTATTTTTATTTTGAATTTGCGCAAATCAAATCTGTGAATTTTTTTTTTTATATTATCAGTTATATTCGGAAAAAAAAAAATCTTATTGTGATTAAATTTATCCAATGATAAGGCTGATCACCCAATATCGAGTAATAGACAAAGAATCAAAAAAATGCACTGTCACCGCACAGACTTAAAAAGCAAGCCACAAAATATTAGACAAAGAAATAGCCACTCAAACTGGGACATAAAGGCAGAAACAAAATTTGCAGATTATTTTTTATCAGATTTGGAAGTTCAACAGTATACAAGTGCTAAAGGTTAGGGAAAATAATGAATCTAAGAATTAGGTTCATATTTAGATTGTTAGGTATACTAAACATAATATAATGACAAGAAATTTTACGTTCCTGGTAATTAGAGCAACGTAGTTACGCAATTATCTTATTAAATAATAAAATACTTAAAATTTGCTTTAAAAAATAAATGCATGTTTATGTAGGAGTGCCGGCAGATAAGAACAATGAAGAATACAGATTTGGCGTAATATTTCCTTTTATTACCTCATATTTGGATGCATCTAAAGTAGCGCCAGATATAACTTTATTGAATTATCTTTATTGGGATACATCAGTGCGATTGATGCATAAACCGAGACAGGATATACTTCAAAAAAAGTAGCAATGATACAGTAATTACGCCCGTCATCGGTTGAATTCGCGATGCGTTGAGGTGGTTGATCATCTAATAAAATCAAACATATGTCTAGTCTAATTCATTTTTGTATAATGATAGATTTTTTGATTAAAAAATTATTAAGTAATTTTTATATTAAAAAATTAGTAAAATATTTTTGATTATATATCATTTAATATATTTTTTTTTCTTCTAATTTTAAAGTCTTTCAATCTTAGCTGCATCCTTAATAAAGTTACGTTTTCAAAATTTACATACATATATTAAAATTTCAATTAAAGTATTCATTTCAAATTGAATATACGTATTCGGTATATGTTTTTTTTTTTTTTTAACAAACCTCCGAAGAGGACGCCATGTAGGCGTACTTTATTAATAATTTACTGACTGACACCTAATACAAAATTATATTATAATAAAAATAGACTATCGAACTATTTACATTTTTATTCCGGGTCAAGTCCTTCTTACCTGTCCTAAAATCTATCTGAGAAAGTTCAGATAAAGATATATCGTTACCTTCTTTAAACTGTTATGTCCCTCCTTTTGTAAAGCTTTCAGAACCTTTAACTCCTTACTAATTCTCATCTGGACTATATCAGATAGTATCGATTCTGGTATCCATTTCTGTCCCCATTTGACCTGGGCGTACCAACACCAGATCTCATATAGACAGGTGATATGCAGCCATATAGCTGCTTTACGTTTGGCAGGCTCCTCAATGTTCGTAGCAGAAAAAATTTCATCCCATGACTTCGGGGGTCCATCCTCATTTGATATTATCAGATGTTTGTATGCTTCGGTCCATATCATTTTACTAATTTTACACTCTAGGGCGAAGTGTAATGGGGTTTGTATTTCTCCAGGACATGCAGGACATTCTCCATTTTCTTCCTGATTGATATGTACTAGTCGATATCCTAAAGGAAGTGCCCTAAGTTTTAGCCTCCAAACCACATCCTTCTTTCTATTAATAGTCCACTTTTCTTTAATCCAGCCTACATGATCTGTTGGGCTAGCAGTAATATTGACTTTAGAACGTAGGTATTCTGTAGCTTTTTTTACTGAAAAATTACCATGTTGATTTCCTATTTCAAGATCGCCAGGGTCCCAAGGTCCATTACCTTCTCCTAGCACTTTACCCTCCAACCGATTCCATGCTTGTATATATGGCTTCCATCTCTCTGTCCATCCTTTGGTTGTATTTGAACTGCTATTTAGAGCCTCCTTAATTGTTACATTTCTTCTACTCTGTAAGTTTTCAGTGACTATTGCTCTTTCTACTTTAGCCCAGAAACTATCGCCTGTTATTAGCTTTATTAACACTGAGACCAATCTTGCATCCAAAATATCCTTCAAAATTGGAGCTGCCAAGCCTCCTTGGTCATACCCCTGTTGAAAGATTGAGTAGTGTGGGAGCATTCTTGACTTATTTTTGACCCAATCCATAATCATGTTATTGAACACATAAAGCTGTTTTCTTTTGGGAGGAGTAAGATATGCTAGGTACTATATCTTTGAGATAAACAGTGATTTTGCTACTAATATTCTACCTTTTAATGACAAATTTCTATTTGCCATAGTATTAATTTTATTTTGTATCTTGCGAGCTAAATCCTCCCATAAATGTTTTATTGGATTTCCATTACTATCCACTTTATAGCCAAGTATAGATATCGGTTCATCTTTTGTTACTTTTCTAAAATTGCATTCACTGGTCAAGTTATGACCCTGTGCCTTCATTGTAAGTGGTATTAGCATTGTTTTAGACCTGTTCACTCTAGCATTAGATGCAGCTTCATATGTCTTAATTATCTCCAATAAATCATGTCAATCCCTTTGAGAACCAATGCCTATGGTCAAATCATCTGCATATGCCGCAATTTTGAAACATTGATTCTTAATCTCAATACCATAGATTTTCTCATATATATGTTTCAATAATGGTTCTATTGCAAGTGTGTACAAAAGTGGGGACAATGGGTCCCCTTGATGGACTCTCCTTTCTACTCTAAATAGTTCTGAGAGCAAACCTGAGTCCATAATATATCCTTGTTGTGATAAAAATAATGCATTCACGATATTAACAAATTTTTTATCAAAGTTCATCTTGTTTAAAACCATTCTTAAGTACCCATGATTAACCCTGTCAAAGGCTTTTTGCTGATCTACCAAAAGAAGCCAATGGTATTTGGACTGATCTGTTTGGTTTCTCAATACCGTTAATACATCCATGGCCGCATCCTGTATTAATTTTCCAGTTACAAATCCTCTTTGATATGGTCCAATAACATCAGCACAATTTATATTTTGTCGATTGGCAATAATTTTCATAAATATTTTGACATCGCAATTTGTGAGTAAAATTGGTCTCCAATTACTTATTTCTTTAAGGTTATCATTTTTTTAGGAATCAGCGAAATGATATTTTGACTCCATGAACATGGCATTTCCCCTGACTCCAATACTGTATTAAACAATTTTAAAAGTATTGGAAGGACCTCATTTTTTGCTAACTTATAAAATTCATAGCTAAGGCCATCAGTTTCAGGGGCTTTATTATTGGCAAGAGTATCTATGACACCTAGTATTTCCTCTTTTGAAATCATCTTTACTAATGACATATTTTGAGCTAGTGATAGTTGTAGCAAACTCTGAATTAAACTATCTGCTGCTTTTTTATCAAACTCTTCTGTCTTGTATAACTGTGCAAAGTTGTTATGAATATACTGCAGTATAGTGGTTGGGTCTTCTTCTTGTTGTTTACTTGGGTCTCTAATTTTAGTAGTAGGTGTCGATGAAGCTCTAACTTTGTAATGCATGAAAAAGACTTTTTTCCACATTCTACCCATTTAGCCTTCGATCTAGTTTGCCATTTTTCAGCTAATAAAGATAGCTCCTCTTGTAACTGTTGATGTATATTTTCAGCTACAACTGTAAATCCTTATACTCATTGCTATGTGTAATCTTCATATTTACTTCTGTAAGCCTTTTGTAAAGTTTTTGAATTTTACTTTCTAAAGCAGTCTGTGGTTTATAAGCCCTAATAATTGACTGAATAACATGTTTATGGAAGTCCCATTTGCTTACATCTTTAATGTTGCGTAGTTCTTTCTCAACATCTTCTCTAATTCTTTCATTAGACCAACACCTTTTATCAAATTCCAAAATGCAGCTCTTGAAGAGTTCTTTACAAAATGCAACTCGCATTCAACTAATAAATGGTCAGAGTTACCAAACTGAGTAGCAACCCCTTTACAATATTGAGCATGATTCGTGTCTATAAATATATAGTCCAAACGAGTGGCCATTAAGTAACTTCCTCGTGTTCTTAATAAAAGGTAAGAAAGGGTTTTAGCCCTATTATTTCTGCTGTATCTATATATTCCTGCATTTTCTGTTTTAAAATCACACGTGATGAATCATTATATGGCTCTGCATGACTAATTCTGTTTTCATATGGATTTAAATTTACGTTAAAATCACCAGCTATGATATTAATAACCTCTTCATCTAACTGTGGGTGCCAATTATTAAAGAATGTAACTCGGTCTTCTATATTTGGAGGAGCATATACATTAGTGACCAAGTAAGACCGGTGTATAAAATTAAATCTTGCTGATAGAACTCGTCCATTAAATGATTCTTTTATTTCTTTAAACTTAATCTCCTTTCTTCCTGCTAGTATTGCCGTTTTTGGTGTCCAATGTGAGTTATACATCCACTGCTGAGCCAAAAAATTTCTAATAGAGTGGTCATGAAGGTTGGTTTCTTGTATTAAAATTAAATCTAATCTATATGATTGTAACAAAGTCATAGTCTCTTGAAATTTTTGTTTGTTATTCAAACCCTTGACATTTAGGCTTGCTATTTTAATTGTATTATGCATATATATAAAAAAGAAAAAACTAATAAAATTGCTTATGCAATCTATAATTATTATGATATATACTATAATCATCTACCTGATGAGGTTTTACCTCTTTTAGACACTTTATCCTTATAATATGGAAAATTCTTGTCGGGGCTGAAGCTGGAAATGGCTAAAGCTAGAAATCACGTGATAATAGGATGATCATCCTGATGATCATCTGTGTTGGTTTGAGCGTCGGCTTGATCGTTGGCTTGATCTTTGGCTTGATCGTCGGCTTGATCTTCAGCTTGAATATTTATTTACTTAAATATTGGCTGCATATTGTGTATTGTTGATCTATTTTCTGAAAAAAAATTAATAGTCTTCGTGGTTCTTTTAGTTTTCTCGAACTCTAGAATTCTAAAAGGACCTCGAAGACTACTGATCTTTTTGTAAGTAAAACTTGAATGCGTTGAAATTCCAGTTGAGAAAAAAAAAGGTTATTGTAGTTTTACTATTATGCTCGTTAGTCTATGGTTTTATACTTACTACAGGACCCCAGACATATAGTACAGAGGTCATACATTACGCAATTCAGGAAAGGGTGAATTCATTAATTTTAGTAATTAAGGGCTGTAAGTCAAAGTTAAGCAAAAACCCCTGAAATTTGAGAAGCAAAAAACAGTTTTTGGCAATTATCATGGCATCCAGTGGTCCAATTTGAATGAACTTTTTTTTTAAATGAAGCTCTCAGTGAGGCACATCTAACAAAAAAACGTTTATTCAATTCTGAATACTGGATCGGAAGTTATTTAAGTAAATAAATTTTGACATTTTCAGCAAATTAGGTCAAAATTGGCCAAAATCCAGTTATGACCTATATGAGAGATGTCCGGGGTCCTCTTACTACCATAAACTTAACTTATTATAGGGAATGAGTGCACAAAAATTCAGGTGCTTTAAAATGTTAAACAATTAGTAATTTAGCTTTGTGGCTCTTTTGGTTTTTGTAATAGTGCACTTAGTTTTATTATGGAGAACTAAATGTGAGAAATGAGTATTATGCATAGAAAAAAAATAAAAAAAGGTATCTTGACTATTAGCATGTGTGGTTCTTTTAGTTTTCATACCCGTGTACTTATCTTAAGCCAAGCTTTTAAAAAGAGTTGTACTTTACTATTAACATTCGTAGTCTTTTAGTTTTCATAACCATGTACTTATCTTGAGCTTATTATTACAGAAAGCCTGAACGTAAGAAATTCAAGTGCCAAGCAAAAAAAAAAA
>QKWP01000902.1:145237-167559 GCA_003550325.1 Gigaspora rosea | reverse complement strand
AACTTGTTCAGTATCAAAAAATACATATATTTTTATTCAGATTCAAACTAGTTTGCAAAATTTGGACTAGCCCGACCAAACTTATGATTGAGTTTGAGTTTAGTATAAAGTTTTAATAATAAAATTTAGAATTTGAGTCTTGTCTGGACCAGACCAAACCCTGACCCAAACCTAGAATTTCTATTTCATATGAACACCTGACTGAACCTGAACATGTTCATGAACTTATGAACTGAACCTGAACTGAACCTGAACCAGCTCTAAAAGTTCAATACTGAACCTGAACCTGAACATGTTTTAAACATGTTCAGGTTCAGGTTCAATACTGAACCTGAACCTGAACCTGAACTTGACCTAAGTTCAGTTCAGTTCAGGTTCATAGAAACACTAATTTCAACGATAGCCATATGATTATTTGATGTTAGTCTTTTAAAAATGCCTTGCTGTGAAAATGTCGGCTGTAATTTTCTTTTTCGGGTTTGTAGATTGGTGTCATGGTCTGGTGCGATGTTGACTATGGTTCCCGATTTGATTGTATTATTTACCATTTTTTTTCTATGAACACTTCCTTGTTGACAAAGTTTTGTATAATATTTTCCGAGTATAGAGTTTATGGTCTAACAAAAAAAAATAATAATAAAAATTCCAGTTTATACTACAGTCAGGAATATTTCCAAATTTGGCACTTCCGAATATCGTAATGATCTGCACTGTACGACTAACAGAAATTTTCTAGAATAATTAGAATAAAACTAAATTTGATTGGCTGTAGTATATACGTATATACGTACGTACGTACGTCTGACGAAGAGACTAATTTTTTACCTGATCCGCATTAGTGACAATACTACCTTGTGCTATTAGGTATGAGTGCAAATAAATTTCTGTTTGTACGCATATGGCTCAGAGTAGTAGAGTAAAAATGCTATTAATCAAAGCTCTTATATACAGTAGAATACTAGAATGAACGAAGGAATTGCTTGAGTAAATACAGCAACGTACACTAGCTTTTTATGATCCTACAAGCATTATAAAGGGAAAGTATAACGTTCTTTATCGGAATTTATTAAAATTCTTATGCTGTAAGAACTTGTAATTCCCTGATCTGAGATTACTGTCTTTTAAGCTCTGAAAACACTAATTTTGCTTTGATCTTTTTCTTTCGACTTTAACTCTTATTGAATAGATCTATTGTAGGCTTACTTCTTATGAGTATAATGGTTTATTCGATCTTTTGAAAGCGTAATTGTTGGTAATGAGATTTATAGCATTGACAAGTATTCAAGTAAGGTAACATGCATTTTTAAATTAATTTTTGGTAAATTCGAAGCTACAATATTACATTGTTAATATAGTTTTAATAATTACAGAATTATAATTATTTATTCTCTGGCTCTATCTCATTTTCAGATTCATCTTGGTCATTGTGCAAATTTTTAATATTTTGCAAGATCTCTAACAATTGGCCACGAGTCTTTTGCTTTAACCCATGATATTTTGGACGATCAGAGATATTGATGGAATTCAATAATAAATTAATAAGTACTAAAAGATCGTCTTTCTTCATATTTTCCTTACTCATGGCTGCTTCTTCTTCTTGTACAGTAATAGGTATTGGCCGAGGTAGGGGACTTTGCTTGTTATTTTTAAAAGCTTCATTAATAAACGTTATTCGTCTTTCACACGCTAAGCTACTAAAATTTTTTAGTTGTTCACTAAGTGAATACTCCCCTCCAAGACTTTTAAATGCACTATCATTATTTTGTGGATTCAAAAATCCCATTTTTCGCAATTGAACTCGAAATTTTTGCGATTCTGAGATATAATCAGGGCGTGACCGACCTCCTGATGATTCATTATCAGTATGCCCGATCATATTAAATAACATGTGGCGCAACTAATAATTATTTCAAAAATAAGTATAAATTTAATTTTTTTTTGTTTTTTTGGTATATTTTAGATATATTTTGCTGACCTTTATAAACTTCGTACAATTCCGTGCTGCTATTCTCCAATGTTTCTGTGAAGGTACAGGTGAAATTAGAGCTTTTAAAGACTTATTTACTTCTTCAAGAATAGCATCAAGTCCTTGATGCTGGTTAGAATAACCTGATCGTAAAATGACGGAGTATAGCTCTATACATTGTCTAATCTCAGGATTTAACCGCATTAATTGCACCTTATAAGTTATCTCAATTGAACGGTAAATAGAGTGTCTATGACCAGACCATATTGGTGCAAACATACGTCGAGCAGCATTCACCAATAATGGCTGGTTGTTTCTAACACCTATACGAAAGTTAATGATTGCTTGAAGGTATGTAAATATCTATAATACTAATGTTGTTAGTTATGTTTTTAGATACTTATGTATTCTTTTAAAATTTACCTGTTCAAATTTTAGGTTATATATGTGGTCATTTTGTATTTTCGCCCAATTTAGATAACCATCAACAGAAGGGTCATCAGTTGCAACTACGTATGGCCATAATAATTCACAAGCCATTGCATGTCGGTAAATATTGCAAATAGAGTCCCATGACTTGTGATGGTCAGCACATTTTTTAAAAAATCCAAGTTGGTTTTCGGTTCTATATCCTTGGAGAGTAGCGAATTGTCTGATGTCAATCGACCTTAAAAAATGCATTGGTAAAATTAATTTAAGTATTAATCAAAAAAGATATCTGAAATATTCACTCGAAGAAATAATACCAATTTAATTCTACAAATGACTTAAGCATGTTCATTTCTTCATGCAGGGCTCCAGGAATCAGTATAAGCCATGGAAAATTGTCTTTAATCTTTTGTGCTAAATTATAGGGAATGCTGTCGCAAGTAACAGGTAACCATTTTCTCGCCCCTTTATTGATTTCAGTAATACTTTGTATACGTTCTAAAACTTTTTTGACATTATTTAGCGAATCAGGATTAACTTCCAACGGATCTGGCACATATATTTCTGGAACGACAACATCTTGATCGGGTTCAGATTGTTGTGTAATACTAATATACTCTAAATAAGAAGCTTTTTGATTTTGAGCATATTCATAAGTCTTTATTATAGGAGTTCTTGATTGAGAAGTTATATTATCAACCTGAATTAATTCATTAGCTGATTCTGCTTGTAAGGCAGCTAATGTATCCAATTTTTCATTACAGTTAGGACAAGTACGTTTTTTATTATCTATATTGGTTGTATTGCATTTTTTACACCATTTTGAATGACTTCCAATGCCTTTTTGATTTTTCATAATTTGATCGATGGTATTTATTTCTTGGCTTTTTTCGGTAATAGGTTCTTCTAAAATAGAAGTTAAGTATATATTTAATTCATATTCGCATTCTGCCTTCATCTCTGGTGTAGGATAATATAATTTTTCGTATTGTTGATCATTTAGCAAATCATAAGCCAAGGAGTAGTTGTAAATTGGGCTTGGTTATTCTTATTCATATTTAGTGCAACGAAACTCATTACCGTATGATAAATGACCGTATTATATCCACGATCAAGATAATTATGCTGACCTCGTTGTTCATTATTGAAGGCTAGAAATAGAAGTCCCTTAGGTAAGGGTTCATGTTCAACAGCTAATGATTCTAGCCAATTAACGAATTTTGTATAACTTCCCGAACTAATTATATGATTGTCGATATTAGTAATTGTTTTAGATCGTGCTAGTGAATATTTAATTCCTGACACGGCAAGATTTATTTCTGATACATAGTTCTTATGCCTTGACCCATATATCGCATCAATCGCAACTATCCTTTTAAAAAGTTTTTCATTTAAGGTATAACTATGGTTATTATTATCATTACGAGTAAGCATATTAATAAAGTTAACAACGACTGGGTTATGATTAGCTAACCAATTTTCAGGTACAAAATTCAATAAACTGTTACGAGAAAACCGTTGTTTATTTAAAATTAATGATTCAATATCATTATAAACATTTTGACATTCATAATTTGCAATTTGAACTATCGAATCAATTCTTTTTTTTTGATTATTATAACAATTTTCCCAACAATATTTTAATGCATTATTTTGGTCGAATAGCTTTTTATTTATTTTATTTATTTCCTGAATTCATTCCCAACTCTCTATTACATAATCATATGCATAGTCTAATTGTTTTTGAAGGTTTTCTATCTCATTCATTTTTATACTCAATTGCATCTGAAGTATATTAATATAATTTTCAAGGGTATGCGACATGTTATCAGTTACTTGTATGCCAATATCATGGGTATTTTTATTACTAAACTCGTCAGTTTGAATGCCAATTTCACAAGTATTTTTTTCAACTTCTATTTCATAAGCATACTCTGTACGAGCTTGCTTTTCAACCAATTCATTTTCTAAATCAAAATTATGTGCTTGTCGTTTATTTTTATAATTCGAACTTGTAAGAACTTGTCGTAAGAAATCGGACACGATAAGTTGATTATAATGCTTTTCACATAAAGAAAAATCTTCTAAATGTGTTTGAATTTGAATTAATTCAGGAAAAAAACTATTGTACAGGGGAAGATGATTTTTTGCTAAATTACTATCTGCATGCCGTATTGTTTGTCACTCTTTAGTTTCACATTCTAACAACCCAGAACCATCATGCAACAAAACCAAAGAGGCCAAGGCACAAGGTAGTTTGTATGCTGGTCGTCGTTTACGTTGTTGATGTTGACTAGATCCTGCTAATAAAAAAATTTAAATTAGAATTAGTGTATTATAATAAAAAGTCAAATAAATCTATTATATATTGTACCTGTCTGGCTCATATTTTTTATATTGCGATCTTGGTTTTATTAGAGTTTCTTATAACAGTACCCTAATTAAAAAACAGTATGATGACTATTGATATAAAATATCAAATTGATTATTGTAATGATAAAAAAGCACGGAACTAGTAATGATGTAAAAAAATTAAATGATTTTAAAGAACAAATTTACAGGTCGTACTTCTAAAAATTAAAAAAAAAATTTTAACAAAAAAAAACCCCCAGATCTTGCTAGTGCAGATGTTATAATAATAAGAAATTGTGGGGCTGGTAGTAGCGACGTAAAGCTTGGTAATTATTCGCTTTTCTGGGAATAAAGTAATTGTGTTTTAAGGTTTCAATTATTATTTTAAATTTAGCATGTGAAAGCGTCAGAAATCAGGTAAAGAGGTATATTACACTAAACTTATAATTGATCTAAATACAGAAATATAGAAGTTCCCTTACCATATTTCTAAGACAGCGCTAATCTACATTTGATACATTTTGTTATCCCGGTATTTAATTAAAAAAAAGAAATAAATATTAGAATATCAAACAAAAAATAAGACAAACTTGATAAAGAAAAAAAAAGAAACGTGAGGTGTATATGTTACCTCTTGATTCAAGATTCTCCCCTTCTGATCAAAGATTGTTCACAAAAAAGTCAGCGTAGAGTTTTTCAAAGTGCATCGGTTAATGAATTTTCTCCTCCTAATTCTAATTCAAGAAGCTAGCGTGATGTTTTTGCAAAGTGCTATTTGCTTCTAGTTCAAGTTTATTCTGATCAAGATTTAAAGAAACCCGGGATGTTTTACAAAGTGCGTCTACTAATATACTTCCATCCGATCCAAGATCATTCTAAGATCCAAGGAAGTTGGCGTGATATTTTTGCAAGGTGCCTTTGTTACCTCGCTTACTTTTTCTGATCCGAACAAAACTGGTGGCTATTCTTGGGCATTCTTTCTTGTTCTAATACTTTGAGAAATTCGCCTGGTAAAATATTAGTGCACTTATTATATGAAATTATTGCCATTATAATATTTAAAAGTGTAGAAATTCAAGTAACCAAGAAGTATAAGCTTTGAAATTACCTTTTTTTTGGGTCTCATTTATTTCGTTAAACAAGACTGATTATAATTGATTTTCTATTGATTACGAACCTTTGAAATACATATATAATTATTGGTTATCAACAGATATCATAGGCTCAACATTTCATGTTAAAAAAGTATGACTACGAGCCAATAAAAATATGAGAAATTTTATAGACAATTCTAGAATCGATCATCATTATTCCAAAACGTTATCCATTACACAAACCAAATTTGGAGATATCCAGACTGTATAGGACAAAATAAGTATATGTTTTTATTTAATAAAAGAAAATAGTACAAAGGAACTAAGAAGTTCAATAGCTAAAACTTTTACTCTAATTTCGAAAGTTACTAACTGGAGCTTGAACTAACTAAACTATTCTCAATGGTTGTGAACTACTCTTTCCTTCAATGAGCCTAAGGCTCTTATATACTTTAATTACAGACTAAAAATTGATTCAATGTATTCGATTGAGTCAATGGATTTTTTTGACTCTTTTGACTCTTTTGACTCCATCGAGTCCATTGAGTCCATCGAGTCATAGCCTTACTATAAATAGTAACACTACAATATAAGATTTAAAAATAAAAATAGAAAATATACATATATATAGAAATAGAAAATAAAAATAGACATTGAGCACAGCCTCAACTTCTGGTTATATAGATCAGATTTGCCCTTCACAACGTGTCAATTGGCTTAGTAAACTGCTACAAAAGGCATAAACAATTTATGAAATTTCATATTAAATTGGCACATGTATATGGATCAATATGGTCCACTGATTCCTGTGCCTACTCAAACTATGCAAATACAAACCTGATCTATAATACATGCCACTTAACTATGTGCCTATACACTGTTTTTCTATACAATCCCAGGCCACTTTTCTTATAAAGCAGCTAAAATAAGTTATGATTGTGGAAAGATAATCTCAGTATTGGCATCAAAATGAAATTACTATTGAAAAAGAATGAATATAAGGTGTCCATTGATTGTCAAAAATCAACAAATATGGATTATATCAATGAAAGCATATTAGTATAATAGTATTAATATTAAAATAAATAAATATGAGGCATTAAATTGGAACACTTCAAACAGTAAACCCAATCATCATATCACATGAAATCATGCAATTATGTCATTTGTTTACTAGCACTAATCAAATTGGCCTAAGGCCACACAAAGTTGATTTTTCGTTTGCATTACCTGGTATCCCATTTTTCAATTTTTCAATTTTTTTTTTAGATTCCAATTGTGCCAATTGCTCAATTTTTTAACATCTTTATTTTATGCTATTGATATTTGTATTACCTATTGGAGACCTTAATTTTCTGCAATTATCCAATAGAGCTAACTGCCATCCTAATTTTTTGGTGCAAAATAAAAAATTAACATTAACCTTGTAAAACCTTAAATGTAAAAATTATTTTATTTGCAGTTAAATACTATAAAAAAATAAAAAATATCTGTTTGTCTATTCCAAATTTTGAAATCCATGTAATGCAAAATAAAAAATCAACTTTGTGTGAGCTAAACTATTTTTTTTTTAACTTTAGAGGCCAGGTACTATGGCCAGAACTTTATTAGAGTTATTAGGATGTAATATTTATTACATGAATGAGGATACAACTAGCCACACGTGCACTTTTGGTGCCTAATTTAAGTAGTCCGCCCGAAGGTTCTACACTAGCTGCCATACCTACAATCCAACTACGGGAATTGCTTATTTAAACCCTCTGGTTCACACTCTTCCTATTACTACCTGTTCTGTTGCACTGCACAAGCACAGATATTAATGGGCCCAACTCTTTTAGATAAATTGTTAGCCTAAGGGCTACTTTACCCTCGCACCAATTGCCTACCATAATCCTTCTGTGTCCCATTCCACTTCGTGATATGTATTTAGTGACAAAGCTGCCTGCTCTTATTAGATTCATTCCGATCCTAGCCACCCACCTTCTTTTTGGTAGTGCCGTTGTAGATCTTCGCTATTACCTCCTAATTCGGGACTTGCCAAACAAGTTTTCATTTCTCCAGTTCCCTGTATTTATAGTATAACAATAACACCATTGTGCTGTAGCTCCCATTAAAGATGGTGGAACCAAGATAACAGGTTTTTACAACTCAACCGATCTGAGCTACATGGTTACCGAACACAGGCCTATTGTTCAAAGCGTTAACAGTGGGATTTGAACTGTCAACCTGCTGCTTGGGGGTGACACCTTGACCACTTCTCTAAGGCACCACACCCTACCTAAACTATATTATTACCTATAACACTATTCTTAACTTAGACAAAATTATTAATTCTGTGAAATGATGATTATGAAAATATTTTTGGGTTTACTGTTCTTGAAACTACACTAATTTCAAGAGAAGAAGAAAATATTGAGCTTAAGGGAGCACCATTTATTAGCTTATTAGGGTTTTACTAAGTGGCTGACCCCACTCCTACCTGATAATTTTTCTGAGCATTTGATTGATTAAAATTTAATAATAATATATATATATTAAATATTGGATAACTTGTAATCTACCAGTCTGTTTTGGATGCTCAATTACCAAAATGTTCATTTCAATTAAATGATTCTAATAAGCCAACATCATCCAAATCCAATTACAGGATCCCAAGATCGTTTAACTTTTGTGTAATTTTAATAGTAATTTTTAAAATTACTAAGTAAATTTTTTTAATATTAGATAATTTTTGTAACCAGTCCATTTTGGATGATTTAGCTACCAAAATGTTCATCTTAGTAAGGCGATTCTAATGAGCCCAAAATTATTTAATTCTAATCACAGAATTCCAAGATCAACAAAGATTTGTATCATATATAATTATATATCAAACATAGTATATATATATTGGCTGATTTAAGGAATTGCTAATAACTTTTGATTCACTAGTCCATAATGGATGTTTTAACTACCAAAATGTTCATCTAATGAGATGATTCTAACAAGCTCAAAATCACTAAAATCCAATCACAGGATCCCTAGATCAATCAAATTTTGTAAGATTTTAATAGTGGCACATGCCAGAATCAACATAAATTCAGAAATGACATGGATTATGGTACATCCGAGTTTTTAAAATCCAATCTGGTGTTATATATATTAGCTATAATTTTGATATAAAGATAACCAAATAGGCTCATATTCCATACTATACAATTCTAATCATTTATACCATACTGATCTGCTATAACCTCAAAATATTTGTTAGATTCATGATTTACCGTAAAAATTTTGTTACAAATCGACACACAATACAGTATAATAAGATATCTGACGATTAAAAGAAAAAAATTAAATTCAATTATCCATATGAATGAAATTACAAATGTTATAACAACCAATAGTAACAGTATGCTTTTTAAACATAAATATCAGTGGCCTGATACAAATATGCATATCTATTCACTCAGTCTTTGGCAGTATTCATTTTTTTGTAGGATCTTTTATTGGGTTGATTAAATGATAATCTTTGATTATCAAAGTTGAGAACAAAAGAATTTGTTAGCGCCCTCAAACAACTCTCTTAAGATTGTGAAATGTGAATTTGCCAAATTTACTTCTGTTGCTTGATTACCTAATATTATAATTATTTTGGGTGAAAAAATTGTCAAAAAGATCAATGAGATATTTCACGAATATAAAAGCGTTTTTATAAGAATATTCAAGAACAAGTGCAAGAATAAGTGCAAGTGTAAGAACAAGAATAAGAACAATAGCTCCGCAGCAGATACAAAAAAATGTAAGATTAATAAAAAAATTACATTCCACCAAAGATTTAGATGATTGATTTCTGGATTTTTCCATTTTTAGTAAATTTTTGGTCAGAATTTTTGCCGCCCAGATTATCTGAAAATTAATAAAATCATGGTTATAGCCAAAATGTGACCAGTGTGCTTAAACTAATATAGCAATATAATCAAGTTATTGGCTTGACTGTATTGATTGGTTATATAACTCATAATCAAAATGTTAAGACTAATATATCAATAAGTAAATTATAATCAAGAATGTCATCACAATTCAAATTCTTAATTACGATAGTACCAAATCAACCTTAATCATATATGTTCCGTATCATTTCTTCGATTCGATTTTCACTGATTAATGCAGATTGTGAGACCACAGAAATGTAATAAACTACTAATAATAATACGACAGGGAAAGCTGAGATAGAGATAGTTACGTTGTTGATGCAGGTCTTACTTAGTTAGGGTTAGGGTTAGGCTGTTTACTATTTTAGATAGTGATCTACATCAATAATGTAACCTCTTTCACAGGTTTTTTTTCTCAGCTTTCACTTTGTCGTATAATAATTACATATTGTATAATTTATTAAGGGTAGAGTTAACGTAATAGTGCAAATTAATGTAGATCTTTGCTAAATTTTTTTTATAAGATAAAATATAATAAGACTTCATTTCGCTTATAATGTTTATATATATATTAAAAAAAATAAGCCACAATATAAATATTGTAACGTGATTATAAAAATTATATAAAAAGTTATAAATAGCTAGTAAGAAAACCATTAAAAGTCAATTTCAAATTTTCGGGTGCCACACAAAATTTTGGGTGAAACATTATGCAGTATGCCAATCATTTCGTGATCTTATTCGTATTCTAGAACATATTTGATATACGTATTGCTACAGTTCGTTCTAGATAAAAATATTTTTTTGTAAAATTGTTATAATTTATATGTATCGTTATAAAAAAATATATATGTGTGTTTAACAAAGATATTTGCATGTACGGGTGTACTACTGGTGTAACCTCACACAATACTGTAATATATATTATCGAAAATTTTATGCAGTAATGTTCTAGAATATTCCAAGAACACAACAATGATGATCATGTGGTACCAAAAATTTACCCACATTTTGCATATGATCAACGATACAATTTAACTCTACCCTTAATAACGACAATAAAAATTGCGCATTATATCAATGACAATAATAATAATTATTAATAATTACATTGAGATTTATGAAGATAATTCTTTGAATGTTTCATGCTTCATTTTTTTTATTCACTATATTCGAGTCGATCTTTATCGCTTTGTATTACAATTTTCTTCTTCAATACTTTATTGATCGCAACGTGACTCGTGAAATTCGTTATAAAAAAATCCCGATCTTCAGTGTAACCCAAGGTTCTTTGTTGGTATGGCAAAACAGATGAACCGAAACAAAATAGAAATAACTCGAAAATTTTGCGAAAATCATCTGTGATACCCACCAGGCTGAGCATGAGGTCATAAAATTTTTTTTTTAAGAAAAAAAAATTTAGTAATAATTTTATTAGATTCGGATTAGACAAGGCACCCGATCAGATTCCTACCGTTGCCGAAAAACAAATGCGGGTGTGTTCTACGCGAAGAATGCAAAAACATATATGAATATTTGCATTTAACATTTAGGAGAGCATAGATTAATTTATTTTATTCGCTAATTTATTTATTTATTTATTTATTTAATTTTTTAAATTTTTTTTTTTTTACTTTATTATTGTTATTATTTCTAAATCTAAAGTGACATTATGTCATTATACGAATCACTAATAACACACGCCAATTCAGAATCGAAATAAATTTAGAAATGATTAGGAACATAACAACATCAGCATGATCGGAGAGTTTATCATTAAATGACGTGAACTTTAATTATCACTTATTCTAGCTTGACCATCTTTTTCAATATGTTAATGAATTCACTTGACTAGATAAACTAATTTCCACTAATTAAAATTGGCTTACAAAGACATATCATAATCGTTGATCCATTAAAAATAACAATAATTTATTTTTCAACGAAAATTTTTTTATAAAATCATCAAAATAAGTTTATTTAACTTATTGCTAAAAAAAATTGTCAAGTTATTGTTACAAATTAATACAATTATGAAAGACGCTTACATTTTAATAAACGTATTATTTTTTATTTTTACTTTATCAAATTATTTGACGGTTCATTGTCAAGTGGAACATAAAGAGCCATTAGCGAAATTATGGAATATAGAGAATGATGAGATACCCCAATATTTAAGTATTGAGAAGAACTTATCTATGGTGGATGGAATTTTAAAGCCATTATTGGATGATGATAATTTTGGCGGAACTTATATAGATGTAATCCAAAATATGATATTTGTTAATACATTAAACTTCACTAAGGCCGAGCAAATAAAAAACCTTGCTGAAATAAGACAATATATAAATCTCTTAAATTTTACAAGTGCATCTAATTCTACTGTAAATTAAGTTCAATATTTCAAGATATATACAACTTAGCTGAATCCTTAATGCCAAAAGAATGTACGGGTTATATTAATTCAAAAACTAATAATATCATTATTGCTTCATGTAATGAATCCCGTAATGAACCTAATAATATAGCTTTTATAAATGTTATTAACGATAGAATGTATTATCCGATTTTCATTTATAAAAATTGCCACGAACCGTCAGATAATGTAACACCTAGTCTAAATAGTAGGCAAGTAGTAACTAGAATCTTAGCCGGAGATGGCATAATTTTTGGAAATGCTGCAGATAAATGTTCAGTAGGTTTTTGGGCAAGAATTCCACCAAATGAAAATTTCATTGCTACTGCAGGACATTGCTATGAGCATGGTTCTTTTTATTTTCTTTTTCCATGGAATTCAACACATTATGTACCCCATGTTTTGATTGGGGAAATGCAATATTATTTAGAAGAACTGATAGATTTTGGCTTAATCTCTATATATAATAATAAAGATCTTCAACCGGTACCAAGTATAAGGAATACAGATTCGGAACAATATAAAGAATTATTTATAGATGATGTTATATTAGTATCTAGTAATGGTGCACATTTATGTTTTTCTGGCCTTGAATCACACGTTGGATGTGGATATGTTGCAGCGTTAAATGGATTTAATACAGATGGAGATTATTTTACAGAAAATTTATTTATTATAGAATTGGCTTCTAGATTCGGTGATAGTGGAGGGCCTGTATTTTCTTATAAAAATCTTTCGCACGTAAGTCTTAATGGTATTGTATCGAGTTGTGTTGACGATTTTTATGATAAAAGTACTGGTATTCTCGGAATTACAACTATAAGTTCAATTTTAAATGAACTTGAAGACCTTGAAATTTTTACAGTTTCTTAAATCATGTAGGTTAAAACTTTGTAGATTTCAAAAAGTTTTTACTACATTCTACATTATATTATGATTTATATTATATTTAAATTATGTTCTCAATTAATGTTACGTATTATATTAATAATAGTTTACAGTAATATTCATTTTTTTTTATAAAAATAAATTTTTTTTAAAAAAAAAACAATAAGAATCATAGGCTTAATGAAAAATAAAAATATTATAAATTTTTTGAATATTTTTTAATTATAAATATGAAACCAAAAAATTATCTAATATACTATAGCATTTCGAATTACAAAATTTAAAATTAGGGATGTTAATTAGTAGGATGAAACCAATGTTGGAAACCTTACGTATGGCACAATTAGAAGGAAAAATTATATAAGCATGCATATTTTTCATTCATAATTGGTAGCCTAAATATTTTTAAAAAAAAACTGCATTTAGTTATTGTAGATTTTGACCGAATCTAGTACGTGTACTTGAGAGCCTTATATCTGGGAATCTTGTATACGGCAGTTTACTGTATTTGCTTAAATGTTATCAAACTATGTATTAAAATAATAAAAAGTCAAATTTCTGCTGCAACATACTAACGATTTATTTAGCCGACATCAATTAGAGCTAGGATTAGTAACCAGTACGTACGTACATATATCTTAAGCAAATTATCACGCATTGAGATGTTTGCTTAATGTGTTTTGATGAAATTGATGGTGAAGTAAGGTAGAATTGAAAGTTTTATACAATTTAGATTGTTTAGTCATACTGTCGCTATCGTTTTAAATCAAACACGTGCTTTATACCTCACATAGAGTATAATTAAACCCAATAACAACAAGAAACTGCATGTAATGTTTTAGCAGTTTGCCATAATTTGTCTACTTAATAATTTTATTATTAGACAAATATGACGATTTAAATTAAATATGGTTAACAAGTCATCAAATACTTTATAAATTAAATGTTATAAACTTTATTTATTTAATCTGAACATTATAAAAAAAAATTGTATTCACAAAAATCATTACTTGTTTGAATTTCCAACACTGAATGCAATTATATTAATTCAAATTGTTGTCGTTGTATGATTTATTACGTCTGTTGATCTAAATTAATTTTTTATTAAATCAATAAAAAACGGGATATTAATGTAATTTATATTAATAGAATTCTAACAAAAGCATTCTTGATTTAATAAAAAGTACGTAGTACTGTAGTTACTATATGCGGTTTGAAGATATCAATTATTTTTAAAACTTCGTGTAACATGACCACAAAAATAGAAAAACTGAAATAGTATAATTCCAGTAATTCATAGATTACTGCACATACGATATATACAAGTACCCCAGTACACCGACAGATTTTCACTATCTCGATGAGGATCTAAATGTCTTATCCAATAGCGAGTCTCGTTTTGATGTAACGTAACACAATCATGAAGATTCAGAAATCGATCATATTGTTAAAAAACTTTTAGTCAAACAAGACTGCAAAATAGTCTTATAATTTGATCTTCTCAATATGAAAAAGTCAGAATTACATCACAATACTTGTGCAATATTTCATTGCTAAAAAATTACACGGAGATTCATTTAGTTAGTCGATATAATGATCACCACATCATAAGCACACATTCATATGGGATCTTTGCTAACAAAATGACCTTCCGAGGCTATGTTGATTTTGTGAATAAAAATCAAATTTGCCAGCCATCTAGTAATCCAATTTGAATGTTTTTTTTTTTTAATTTGTAGATTCTATTGAGATTTACAAAATAAAAAATGTTTATTCAAATTGGATTACTAGATGGCTGGCAAATTTGATTTTTATTCACAAAATCAACCTAGCCTCAGAGGGCCATTTTAATAGCAAAGATCCCATATAATGTTACAAATAGCAGGAAGAGTGTATGTGATGCATATATATAGTGGATCTACTATATGTGAATAGGAAGTGGCTATAAGAGGCCTGATGGGTCCTCTTATGGCCGGTGATCTACCTGGTTATTTTCTCATAGATGGAAATAAAAGTGATAAGTATGACGGTGGTTTACTAAATTATAATTAGTGATACGGGCCGATGTCAAATTCTTGGGCCGACCCGGCTGCGGAAATTAATCGGCCCGGTCGACCGGGCCGACCATATTGTTAAAAAACTTTCGGTCAAACAAAAATGCAAAGTAGTCTTATAATTTGATCTTTTCAATATGAAAATAGTCAGAATTACATCACGATACTTGTGCAAGATTTCAATTGCTATAAAATTACATTTAATTAGTCGATATAATGATCAGCACATCATAAGCACACATTCATATAATGTTACATAAATTACAAATAGTAGGAAGAGTGCATGTGATGCATATATATAGTGGATCTACTATATGCGGTTATAAGAGGGCCCGATATGGCCGGTGATCTACCGGTTTATTTTCTCATAGTTGGAAATAAAAGTGATAAGTATGACGGTGGTTTACTACTGTAACTTATAATCGATAATCAGTGCTTTAATCAGCGAGCAGTCAGAACTCAGTTGAATTTATAAATATCGACTAGAAAATTCGATATTTGATTTTAGTTGGATAGATAGTTATCGACTGCAAACACTATCTTGAAAATGTTCTACGCGTGATTTAACTAATAATTATAAGTTATACAGTCTTCGTTCTCTATAATCACGCAGTTTGTTTTACGCAAATGTGATTATAAAAGTGTACCAGGAACGTAAGTGTATGGTTTTACTGGCATCTGAAATGGAAGCAAAATCTTAAAGCTGATTGGTATACATTTTTTCTCATGGTCATTCCCTGTTTTATGTAATATAAATTTCTAATTTTAGAGGGAGGTTAAAGCGAGGTGAAATTTAGTTAGGAGGTTTATATATTTATATCAAGAATGCAGCATGTAGATCATGTAATAAATTGCATATGGGCGGATTTGACTCCAAATCGATTATATCACATTATGTGATAATTTTGGGTTAGAAACATTATGGCGTTAATACTGTAAATATATTTAATATATAAAATTGACACAAATTTATCACACGAAGGATAATTTTAAGGCTTTTAATAATACAGTATATAATTCAAAGAAATATAATAAATTTATTAATAAAAATAAATAGTAAGTCTAATTTAAAAAACATGACAAGTCTCTTAGAAAATAAATATTGAACGCTATCATTTTCGAAATTGGTCTCTTAATATTTTCACAATATTTTCACACAGTATTTCACTTTACACCTGTACTTTTAAAAATATTTGTTCCATAATAAATATTTCAAAATTTTTGTTTCTCGATCTTCTATGCAATTCATATATTTAGCACGATAACCTAAAGACTTTAAAAAAAGAGATTTGTAAATATGAAGGTGCTAAAAAAAAATAAATAAACAAAAGATAGAAAACCTGATATAAAATCTTATTTAAAAGCTAATATTTTTAGTTTCAATACCTTTCGCACATTTCTACCTATTTCTACTCATTTCTACTCATTTCAACAAAAACCCATTTACAACCCATCTACAAACCATGATTGCGAGTAGATTCAAGAGAGATAATTGTTTATGATTGGTTTAGAAATCATCTGATCGTAATATTGATTTTTAATATAGGACAAATTCGTAATAATCCCAAACCAAATTTATTTGATTGGCGCAAATTTGAAGATCTTATTTACAAATTCACGATAATCACAAAATTTACATAGTGATCAGAGCCAAATCAGCCCATATGGGTCATAAAATTCGTTCTTCCTTAGTAAATGNCAAAATTTACATAGTGATCAGAGCCAAATCAGCCCATATGGGTCATAAAATTCGTTCTTCCTTAGTAAATGATTGGCTTACATGTGCCGCTGCGCAGCACATGTAAGCCAATCATTTACTTTGATGAAGTGATTATCTGATGTCATTTGTAATACTTCATAATTACGATCAATGGTTTGCCATTTAAAGTAAAATCAGTTTTAATTTTAGCAAACTTTTATTAAACGACAGGGTGAAACCTGAGTTGTGAAATAGTGAAACCTGCTATGATCATCATGTGATGAAGAAATCTGCTTTTATTTCACCCAAACCCGATCTACAAAGCAGATTCGCTATTTCGCAACTCAGGTTTCACCCTGTTCATTTATTAAAAAATGATTCATAATACCAGTACAATCACATGAAATGTGAGAGAGATGGTTCTATTCAACTTTTTTGATGCACTATATTGATTTTTGAAAAATCCTTTTGGGTTGGAATAATGATTTTCATTTATTCACAATTACAATATACTAGTATGATCACATGAAGTGTTTGAAGGATCGTTTTTTGGGTGTGGCCTATGCTGATTTTTGCAGAATCCTTTTTTAGTAGAAGTAATAGTTTCATTTATTCATTTTTGGAAGGAGTCAACATTTTTACATATACTGAACGTTATAAGTCGATTATGCAATATGATGCAAACATGATGTTATTGATTATAAAATTTCTATCTAAATTTATAGTTCGTCCGTTTAAATGTTTTAATTGGTTACCTGCACATGGGTGGCAATCAATTAATCAACAATCATTTCACCGACATAACATTTCACTGACAATTATTCACCGATACGTTCATTTTACTGACAGTTTATTTCACCGAAGCTCATTTCACTAACAAAGTAATTCTGGTCATTGTCGTTAGGGTCAGGGTAGAATTAGGTAGAATTAGGGCTAAAGTTAGGGTGCTTTTTGAAAAAAAACTTGTTAGTGAAATGAACTTCGGTGAAACAAACTGTCAGTAAAATGAACTTGTTGAAGAGTATTTGTCGGTAGAATGTAATGTCGGTGAAGTAATTGTCAGCGAAATAATACGAACCCCCTGCACATTACGTCATTTTAGATCATTCAAAATTTATAATAGTAGTTATTTACGATATTCTAGAAATCTGTAACATATTTTGATATCAAATTTGTGATTAATGGAGAATGAATCTGTTTTCTCGGTGTTAATAGTCACCTGATTGAGCAAGAATAAATAAAGCATATTATAATTGAAGCACCCAAACTAATGGTTTGACTTTAATTAATTTATTTTTATCTGCGCTAAATGAGCCAGTGTCTTTTTAAAATGTGATACGAATAAAAAGTTCTAGTAAATTTAACAAATTATTGACAAATATTAACATTCATTTTGAACTTAACGCTCGTGATTGTGCTGATCCTGCTCCTCGTCATATGCTGCGCAGCTACCCTAATTATGATAATACTTTTACATAACTATGCCATTACATTATTATGATGCGTACTGCATACGACTGTGTGTAAATTAGTGCTCCTACAGACCGGACTCGAACCAGACTTTAGTCAAGTCTGAGTCTGGTCTGATTTTCAGACCGGACTCAGACTTTTATATTCAGACTTTTTAGTCAAGTCTGAGTCTGGTCCGGGTCTGGTCCGAAGTCTGCAGACTGGTCTGAGTCCGAATATATTTATATGTATTTTTTGGCGCTGAACAAGTTTACTTAGTGCATTTTGTTAGAATTAATTAGTAAAATTTTATGAATCATAAGATTTTATAGAATTTTATTAATAAAATTCTATAAAATCTTATAATTCACAAATTTTTATTAATTAATTCTAACAAAATGCACTAAGTAAACTTGTTCAGCACCTAAAAATACATTAAATCGGCAGGGTTGTTTTTATTTTACTTGAAATTTGGAGAAAAGATGCATAATTTTGGATTTTTGATCAAAAAAGTCAAATTTAAGCATCTTTTCTCCAAATTTCAAGTAAAATAAAAACAACCCTGCCGATTTAATGTATTTTTAGGTGCTGAACAAGTTTACTTAGTGCATTAAGTTAGAAATAATTAGTAAAATTTTGTGAATCATAAGATTTTATAGAATTTTATTAATAAAATTCTATAAAATCTTAAAATTCACAAATATTTATTAATTAATTCTAACAAAATGCACTAAGTAAACTTGTTCAGCACCTAAAAATACATTAAATCGGCAGGGTTGTTTTTATTTTACTTGAAATTTGGAGAAAAGATGCATAATTTTGGATTTTTGATCAAAAAAGTCAAATTTAAGCATCTTTTCTCCAAATTTCAAGTAAAATAAAAACAACCCTGCCGATTTAATGTATTTTTAGGTGCTGAACAAGTTTACTTAGTGCGTTTTGTTAGAATTAATTAATAAAAATTTGTGAATTTTAAGATTTTATAGAATTTTACTAATAAAATTCTATAAAATCTTATGATTCACAAAATTTTACTAATTATTTCTAACTTAATGCACTAAGTAAACTTGTTCAGCACCTAAAAATACATTAAATCGGCAGGGTTGTTTTTATTTTACTTGAAATTTGGAGAAAAGATGCATAATTTTGGATTTTTGATCAAAAAAGTCAAATTTAAGCATCTTTTCTCCAAATTTCAAGTAAAATAAAAACAACTCTGCCGATTTAATGTATTTTTAGGTGCTGAACAAGTTTACTTAATCCTTTAAGTTAGAATTAATTAGTAAAATTTTGTGAATCATAAGATTTTATAGAATTTTATTAATAAAATTCTATAAAATCTTATGATTCATAAAATTTTACTAATTAATTCTTACAAAATGCACTAAGTAAACTTGTTCAGCGCCAAAAAATACATATAAATATATTCGGACTCAGACCAGTCTGCAGACTTCGGACCAGACCCGGACCGGACTCATAGTTGAGTCTGAGTCTGGTCTGAAGTCTGAAATTAGTAAAATTTAGAGTCTGAGTCTGGTCTGATCCCGGACCGGACCCGGACCGGACCTAGGAGCACTAGTGTAAATAATAATCATGAGAAAAAATACCCTTCTGAATGAGAGTTCATCCATATAATTTTGAGACTTTCTTAAAATGAATTAATAAAAAAATTCATTATTATTACCAAACTAGAATTTCATATGATTATACTTATTTTATAATGGCCTCAAGTCAGCATCAACCGCAATAATTAAAATAAAAATATAGTAATTTTCAAAAATGATCTGTAGTGTCATACTTAATACGTTCCTGGTTTTAGCACGACTGCATTGCGCAGCTATCCTAATGTGATTATATAGAATTTACCCTGTATAATCACATGCCTTACGCAACTCACGTGACCTGACGCAACTGCTCACGTGACCTTAAAAATATAATGGTTGAGCTGCGTCATGCGTCATGCGTCAGTAACGCAACTTATGGTTTCATCAGGTTATGTCAAGGTTTCGTCATTCTTTATCAGCTGCGTCAAGTATCTATAGATTATATAGGAGTAAATAAAAAATTCTTTATTGATTTTATATATTAAAAAATATATTACATAGTTCATCAATTAATAATCACTTAAAATCATTGATTATTTAACAAATAAGAAATGGAATCCAAAATTTGAATTCCATTCCTTATTTTTTAAATAATCGATGATTTTAAGTAATTATTAATTGATGAACTATGTAATATATTTTTTAATATATAAAATTGTGCTTCACTTCTTTAGATTAGTGATCTGACCCGGGTCAGATAATAGTGACCCGATGGGTCAGACATTTGACCCGGTTATGACCCGAGTCAACGGATCATATGGACATAATTTTCTTAAAAGATTTCAAATTGGAAATTCTATAAATACTAGAGATGTTAAATTGCTTATAAAATGCTCAAACTGCTTACACAATTTTCTTGTTAGTTTTATGGTTTTTTTATTTTTTTTTTTTGTAAAATTACAGTATTAAAATTGTTTATAATAATTTTAAAAAATATATTTATTAAAAAAAATAAAAATTTGGTCTAATTTGCAAATATTAGTTATTAATGCACTGCTCAGAAGCATATTTGTTTATAAAATGCTTAAAGACAATTTCTTACTACAAGTATTTTTTAACTTTTTTTGTAATTAGATCTATTGTTTATATTATTTTAATATTTTAAAAAAATTAATTTGATTATCGTTGTGGTTTAATAAATTATTTTAAATTTGTGTTACACAGCAATTTTAATATCTCTAATAAATACTATAATTCTTGCGTATTTCGGTATCAAATTTTGAAATTGAAAATGAAATAGGATGCTTAGAGACTCCCATTTGACAAGATAAGTAAATTTTTTTTATTATGCAGATCAACAAACTATTTAATAATAATAAAACGATATTAGAAGCAGTATCGATTAACAATAAAATAATTATAATAATGAAATTCATATAAATAAATGCATTCGAATTTTAATTAAAAAATAAATAAAATTTGATTTGTGCATCTCTTATTTGATAATAAATACGTCTTCTTATTTTATCTAAATAAGATTTACAAATTTTAATTTTGAAACCCCTTATTATTATAATATTCCACGTTATTCTGAATCTATGTTGATTCTGGATTGGCGTAAATTATGAAATGACATTTGTTATTTTAGAACCGCTATCCATTTACCAATTAATAAAAAAAAAGTGAAAATAATGATAATAAATGTAAAAAATAAAAAAAATAAATAAATAAATAAATGCAAATAAAAAGAATCACTAAATATTAATACTAACTTTTCATATATTATAAGAATATTCATATATCTTTAACAATGTAATTAATTGGAAAATCGCAACTAAAGGGTACAAATTTCATATGGTTACACAGCGGCGATCAATTATAAAGAATTTCTGACATGTCTTTTTGACCTTCTAATAAGTTAATATTATATTCAAATAAATTCAACGTTTAATTATCAAATTCGATAAAATATAACCTGTAGAATTAGTGAGTTAAGTAAATTTCTTCTTTACTGTAAAGCTTCGAGACTTTACTCAGTAAGACATGTGCATTCGGGCCAGAATAATTCAAAGTTTTTAGTAATTTCGATTTCAACTTTTCTTTGTTTTATTTAAAAAGACTTATGAAATCACCGGATTTATTTAGTGCTACAACAAAAAAGGTAAAATTATTTATTACTCCACGAAACAGAATAATTTTCTATTTCACAATCACTTACACATTTGTGATCAAAAAAATATCAGTGCATCCATTACACCATCTCACGAGAAAACCTTTATGATCTATGAGTTATTAGATTACAGTCAGGCCTTCTTAAATACGCCTTCCTCAGGACCATAATAAGGATTGGAGCCGGTCAAAAAAAAAAATAATAATAGCTGGTCAAATTTATGTTTTATTGGTTTACCAGTTAAGGGATCGGTTAAAACCAAACTAATCATTGTTTTCTATTTTTCTATCAATGCTTACAGATTATCTAATGGCAATTCGAACGGACAATTTAAAATTGGAACTTGT
>QKWP01000902.1:96130-141149 GCA_003550325.1 Gigaspora rosea | reverse complement strand
TAATAAATTTTATAAAAAAAATATATATATATTTGATGTCTTACTCCTAATTCTCTTTTAAGACCCTGATAATCAAAGTAAAGTGCGATAATAGACAGGATTCGAATTTTTCCACCAGCCCCTCTTTTATTAATTTCTAGTGCATGGCGAAAACTATCCCAGAATTGACAACTTATAGCAACATTACATGGAGAATTTTGATCTTTTATCTGAATTAATTCCCATTGATATAAGTTTTTTAGAATTTGCCGATCGGCCCTAGAATCTGCAGCACACGTCCAAAATTCGACATCAGACTCCTCTTTGGAATAGGGCGTAATATTTGTACACCCACAAGCTCGAAACATAGAACGCCAAGCTGCTAGTTCTTTATGTTGAAATTCTTGTCCAGGCGGATATACACTAAATAAAACATGTGGCAGCCGAACTATTGTACTTCGTGTGATCCATTTAGTAAAAAGAGTGTGCCAATCTTCATTAGGCATTGGAATTTTTCTACGTTTAATGTGCAAGTCAAAGATACGTTGTAAAATTGATATATTGTTCCATTGAAGTGATGTGCATGTCGTGCATGTCATATCTTCTTTTTCATTTGCCAATAGTGCCTGAACTTTCGGATCTTTTAACCCAAAAAGTGCAAGATGATCTCTATTTTGGTGCATTCCATACTTCTTCCAAACGACTATTGGTGTTTCACCAACATATTGGTATACTTCATTCCTACCTTTATAAACCCGCAAACTACAATGATTGTCTAAAACTTGTTGTAAAATAAGGTAAGTCTCTGAACCACGGCTTGTTAATAAAGATGACGTATAACCATGACCAGCATATAGAAGATCTTTGCGTGACGAATATCCAATTTTTGAAACTACTATAGTAAACTTGTCGACTTTTATAAATAATGGAAAGAACGAAATATCAGTAAGTATTTCTGATATGATCTCTTCATTATAAAACCCAAATACTGCCAAACCCGAATGTTCAGTTTGACCTCCGAACAATTCCTGATATAATAAGTTGATTGCTGTTGAAGGTGTGTTTTGTACATCACTAAATTTTTCTCCCACAAAACACAAAAAGCCTGGCTGCAAGGGGTTTGACGGGTTATTGACAACAGATAAAAAAAATTCGTGATTATTTAATACAGTTTTTACACTCATATAAAGACGAAAGGGAAGATTTAAAACACTATTATTTGCAATTTTTAGATTTGGAATCCACCAATCTCGAACATATGGTCCGTAATGGAGATTTGAGTTTATTTGCCCTTTGTTCACAAGTCGTACTGTATATTTTTTATTTTTTGACATTTTAAATGAGAGGATCTTTTACCATTCGTAATACTATAAAAATTTACTATTAAATGCCCATCACTTATAATTAATAAATATCAATCATTTTGTACCATTTAATTACGATTTTTCAATTAAATTTTTGGTCCCCGCATATAATACATCCGTATTTGTTTTTCAGCAACAGCAGGAATCTGGTCGGGTGTCTTGTCTAACCCGAATCTAATAAGAAGATAATTACTAATTTTTTTTTAAAAAAAAAACAACTTTATTTTTTCCAGGTTTTTTCATGACCATCATGTCATGCTCAGCCTTGTGGTATCACACCCTATGAGAAAAGTGGTCCAGGTGTTGGTACAGGTTGGCACGTGTCACATGGCACATAAAGGCATGAAACATGAACCAAAACGTGACAGAATGGCACATATATTACATTTTACGGTAATGATACATGCATTGGGTGGCACGTATCCCTTAGATTGTAGTAGAACACAGGCAAATTTGCCTGCGTTTTTGCACTTTTTAGCTCTGATTTACTTTTTTAAAATGCTAAAATAATTAAATAAAACTTTGTACAATTATATTTGAAAATAATGATTACTTTTTTGCAAAATTAGTTTTTATATTATAAGAAAATAAATTATAGTTACATATAAGCTGAAAATAGATAATTTTAAGAAAAAATTTTTTTAAAAAATTTTATTACAATTTTTCTGCGATCTTATTTAGTTTTAGTTTTAGAACTATAGTTCTTAAGACAATATTGTAGTTTATATAAAGGATGACAACTTTCATTATTGCAACTTTAATGATTTACTTGTAAAAATTAAGACTTGTATTAGAAGTAAAGATTTTTTTTATAGACGGGAACATATAAAATTTGAAAAAATCTAAAGAAAAATTTTAATAGTAAAAATGCCAATACAAGAACTTTAAACATTTATTATATTAAAGTTTTCTAATGATTTTAAAAAAAAATTATAACAAAGTTACTAAAACAAAACTCAAAGAATATTTTTTATTTAGAAAAGATATGGCTAAAATCAATATTCAAAATTTTATTAAAAATTTTAAAATACGCAGGCAAATTTGCCTGTGTTACAATCTAAAGGATAAGCAGAGTTGTCTACAGCCGTGTGTGGTCACTGACATAGAGCCAATAAAATCGGTTGTTTTGATTGACACTGACGAAGAAAAAGTGAAAAAAGTAAAAAACATCAAAAATACAAGAAACAAGTGTCTAAACCTACCGTATATGTCCGAAAATAAGCTACTACCTAAAATAAGCTATCCCCTGATTTTTTTTAAAAATCTTAAAAAATTCGTTAGCAGTTGCTACATATAAATCTTTTTTTCTACTAAGTAAACTTCAAAAGGTCGATTAAGTAAAGTTGTTCAGCGCATCAAAATACACCTATAGTAAAAATTTGGTATCATTTGGATAACTTTTTATTAGTACGTTTTTCAATTTTTTCAAAAAATGCTATATTTGAAAATAAGCTACTTTACGATTTTTCGTGTAATTTTTTGGCCAAAAAAGGTAGCTTAATTTCGGACACATACGTTACCTTGGGTTATTAACAAAAAATGTCAGGGAGGCAATTTTACTATAAAGTCTAATCTCATCCTAATCCTACACTTACCCTTACCCAAACCCTAATCAAAAAGTCAAAAACATATAACTGCACACGACTTTAGACGCACCCCGTACAAGCACGTTATATTACGTGTAATTACCTGTGCCAAAATTTGTGCAGTTTGGTTTAGTAAAGTGCAGCAAAACCTGGTCCATTTACAGTCCAAAATGTCTGGGTAAACGGTCCAATTCAGACCATTCAATGTGCCAACACAGACCACAGATGTACAAACCCGGAATTCAGCCGTGCCGCACTTGACCGTGTCTCTCCGTAGAAACACGTGCCCACACGGGCCACTTTTTTCTTAGGGACAGATTATGTCGTAAAATTTTTGACATAATAAACTTGCATCCCAAGTTATTCCTATCTTGTTTAGGCATGAGCAGTTCTTCTATTGCGCCAATATAAAGAACCTTAAAGATTTAGCTTGAATTTTGGGTTATACTAAAGATCAGAATTTTTTAATATACATTCATTATAACAAATTTCACGAGCCACGAAGTCATATCCTTGCTCAATAAATGTAAAAAAAAAGATGAAACAATAAAAGAATTATCTTTATAAATATCAATGAAAAAATATAAATGATTATTAATAAGTAATTTCTGTGGTTCATGATCTGCATTACGTTTTAATTCAGAATTGGAACAATAATAGTATAGAATTATCCTTTTATCACGCAGCATTCAACTTGCGCTTTTCTTATAGTATGTAATAAAAAAATAAAATAAGTGCTTACTATACAAGTATGTATTCATATATATAATATAATAATTGTTATTATAATACTTACAAAAAAACTGAAAGCCAGTATAAGTTTAAAGTGTAACTTTATCCGAAAGGTTGTAACCTTTAACAAAATTTAATAACCGTTTTTATGTCCTATTTAAATAAAAGGATAACGATTATATCCTGATAAGATATTTATATGATTGGTTGATTTATATATACAGTATTAATGCATAAATCAAATAAAGTAACTCTATAATAATAAAGTAAAAAATTAGAAAAATAAATAAATAAATAAATAAAAGCGAATAAAAATGAATTACTATATGCTCGCCTAAATATTAAATGCCAACTTTTCATACATTAAAAGAATAGCTCTAATTTTCATATATATATTAACAATGTAATTAATAATTTTTTGCATTTCCTGCGTAGAACACATCCACATTTGTTTTTCGGCAACGGCAGGATTCTGGTCGGGTGTCATGTCTAGAAGATAATTACTAAATTTTTTTTAAACAAACATAAATTTATCTTTTACGACATAATAAACTTGCATCCCCAAATTATTCATATTTTGTTTAGGCATGAGAAGTTCTTCTGTTACGCCAATACAAAAAAATGATGAAACAATGAAAGATTAATCTTTATAAATATAATGAAAAAAAATCAATGTAATTATTAATAAGTAATTATTATCAGTAATTTATTACATTGCTGTGCATTTCACAATCGATGAAAATCGAGAAAGAACGCATGTTCATTCAGAATTGACATAAATTCAGAAATGATGTGGAACGATAATAATTAATAAGTATTATCAGTATTTATTACATGCTGTGGTCCCATGATCTGCATAAAAGATGAAAATCGAGAAAGAACGCAAGTCAATTCAGAATTGACGTGACGTAAATTCAGAAATGATGTGGAACAATAATAGTATTCTGTACTGTGTAAAGTATGTAATAAAAACATAAAGTATGTACTTACTGTATTCATATAATAATTATTATTATACAAAAAACTGAAAACCAGTATATGTTTAAAGTGTAATTAATTTATATCACCTAAAAAATAAATATAATAAACAAACGAAATATTAAAATCATGTTCTTATTTAAAATACATTAAATTTATGATGTAGACAAGATTTACATCGAGTGATGCTAGTATATAAATAATACGCAAATTAAAATTTTTATTATAATTGTAATTTACCCTATATTATCCTAAATTAACCGGATACCTCAATAATTTATCTGTTTATCAGTTTTATAATTTGGGTATCCGGATAGCCTAACAGTTAACTGGTTATTATACCCTAGGATACGACCACTAACTGATTTATATCGACCTATTAAATAAATATGATAAACGAAATATTAAAATTGTGTTCTTATTTAAAATACATTAAATTTATGATGTAGACAGGTTTTACACTAGGTGATGCTAGTATATAAATAATACGCAAATTAAAATATTTATTATAATTGTATTTTATCCTATATTATCCTATATCATATCTTAAGTTAACTGGATACCTCAATAATATATCTTGTTATCAATTTTATAATTCGGATATCCGGATAGCCTAATAGTTAACCGGTTATTGTACCTAGGGTACGACCACTACCGCGCACCCCAACTCACCATGTGTCCACACATTCTTTATTTATTATCTGTTTTAAATGTGATTATATGGAAGGAAAATATATATGTATATATTTTTTATTTATGATATATAATGTGATAGTTATTATAAGCTAATTGTGATTATATAAAGGTATTTTTATATAAAAACAAACGGGGTTAAAAATTTGTGTGACAATATAGGAGTTGTAATTATATAGGAGGTTATTATAGAGGAGGAAGACTGTACAATGAAATTCTATCAGACGAAAAAAATTTAATTATATACCAGCCGGGCTGACCTGCAGGAATGTGGGTCAAGGGCCGACCCGCCCGACTGATGGGCCGAGGTCAGCCCGTATCACTACTTATAATCGATAATCAGTGCTTTAATCAGCGAGCAATCAGAACTCCAAATTGACTAGTTGAATTTATAAATATCGACTAGAAAAGTCGACTATTCGATTTTGGTTAAATAGATAGTTATCGACTGCAAGCACTAACTTGAGAATATTCCACGCGTGATTTAACTAATAATTATAAGTTATAAAATGAAATTCTAAAATTTAACTATATACCGGCCGGGATGACCTGCAGGAATGTGGGTCAAGGGCCGACCCACCTGCCCATCCGGCTGATGGGCCGAGGTCAGCCAGTATCACTACGAATTTTGCATAAGAAACCGCTTTTCACACTCTAACAAAAAAATTCCTTGTGCAATTTTGCTAAAGAATCACATAACTCTAACTCATACGATTTTAAAGATTGTTTATAAACACTATCATGTGACAGCTAGGATGGCATGTCACTATGTCCAATTTGGTTCTTTTTTTTTTGACATATGTCCAATTGAAAATGGACATATGTCCAAAAAAAAATTGACATGTCGAATGTTTTAGATTGCAGATCAGTGAAATCTGTCGATGCTGCGATCAAATTCGTATGTTATCATAGTGGCATTTTCAAGTGTAATAATGTCTAACCTTAATTATCACTTATTCTAGCTTGCCATCTTTTCATTATTATAATAAATTCATTTGACCAGATAAACTAACTTCCATTAATTAAAATTGGCTTACAAAAACTTATCATAATCATCAATCCATTAAAAACAACAATTATTTATTTTCAACAAAAAAATTTTTTATATAAAAATCATCAAAATAATTTTATTCAACTTATTGCTAAAAAAATTGTCAAATTATTTACAAATTAATACAATTATGAAAGATACTTACATTTTAATAAGCGTATTATTTTTTATTTTTACTTTATCGAATTATTTGACGGTTCATTGTCAAGTGGAACCTAAAGAGACATTAGCAAAATTATGGAATATAGAGAATGATGAAATACCCCAATATTTAAGTATTGAGAAGAATTTATCTATGGCGGATGGAATTTTAAAGCCATTATTGGATGATGATAATTTTGGCGGAACTTATATTGATGCAATCCAAAATAAGATATTTGTTAACACATTAAACTTCACTAAGGCCGAGCAAATAAAAAACCTTACTGAAATAAGACAATACATAAATCTCTTAAATTTTACAAGAACATCTAATTCTACTGCTAAATTAAACTCAAGATTTTAAGATATATACAACTTAGCTAAATCCTTAATGCCAAAAGAATGTATGGGGTATATTAATTCAAAAATTAATAATATCATTATTGCTTCATGTAATGAATCCCGTAATGAATCTAATAATATAGCTTTATTAAATGCTATTAACGATAGAATGTATAATCCGATATTCATTTATTATAATTGTCGAGGTAGGACCGTCCCAAATATGGAAACCCATGGATGACTCAGGACCGCAGATCATGGCCAATCAAAATCTACAGATCCAAAGATGAAAACATGTCACGTGTTGATTATCCAATCAAAATCGTAAATTTTAAAAGATCAAAATTTAATGAATCGAAGCGAAAGCTAAAAAATTTCAATTAAAACTCATATTTAAAGTCTAAGAAAATACTACCAAATGTTTTTACAACATAAATAATACACGTCTTTATTTATTTAGATAATTTGTTAACTAATCTACTATCAGCATTGACGAAATCGTCATAGTTTTTCTTATACATTATCTTAAATATTCAACTATATATCGAATTTAGAATCTAAATATCTTGTACAATCTCTTATTACACACCACTATTCCATTAAAAAAATCTTTCTACGTTGGTATACACACAATACATTTAAGTTTCTCTTCGCATCTAAGTTTTATAACCTAAAATAACAACAATTTGAAATTAATTAGCTATACGAACTATTATCTATGTATAATTTTATATCATTTTTTTGAATACTTTTGTATAATATACACAACAAAAATTATACATATAATGTTCTTTACTCACGTTACCTTTGCTAAATTGTCGTGCTAAATGTTTTTAACCTTTTTTTTTGCACAACAAACGAAATTTTGGTAAGGTAGTGGCTTGAAGTTTCTTACATTTTTTATAATTTTGGCAAAAAAATCGTACTATGAAAGTTGGTGGATTCAGATGGATTCAGCGAATATGTTGTAGGGCAGAGCGAAATCTTCAAGTTTGCTTAGTGAACTTTTTCCTCTTTACTATGGAGTTAGGTTACCCGAACTTCCGAAAAAAGTATTGTAAAACGTATAAAAAAATTTTTTTTATCAATTGGATCATCTGTGTAACATGGACGGTCCTACCTGTATTATAATTGCCGCAAACGGTCAGACAATGTAATCCCTAGTCTAAATAGTGGACAAATAGTAACTAGAGTCTTAGCTGGAGATGGCATAATTTTTAAAAATGCTGTAGATAAATGTTCAGTAGGTTTTTGGGCAAGAATTCCACAAAATGAAAATTCATTGCCACTGCAGGACATTACTATGAGCAAGATTCTTCTTATTTTCTTTTCCATGGAATTCAACACATTATGCACCGCATGTTTTGATTGGAACAATGTAATCTTATTTTGAAGAACCGATAGATTTTGGCCTAATCTCTATAGATAATGATTCAGATATTCAACCGGTATCAAGCAGTGTATAAAATAGCATGATAAAAATCCGGATCTACCGTTTTTATATTGCATATACCGGTATTTTAAAATTGGGCCGGTGCAACAAACGGTGCATGATCCGGAATTTTTTGAAGTAACCGGTGCGTGCATCTATGTGCCCCCAATGATCTGATGATCATTTTCTACTAATGCAGGTTTTTTTTTTTGAACCGGTATTTTTTTATATAACAGGTGCATGTACCGGTAAATTAAAATTTCTATTTTAAACACTGGTACCAAGTATAAGGAATACAGGTTCGGAACGATATAAAGAATTATTTATAGATGATGTTATATTAGTATCTAGTAATGGTGCACATTTATGTTTTTCTGGCCTTAATTCACACGTTAAATGTGGATATGTTGCTGCGTTAAATGGATTTACTACAGATGGAGATTATTTTACAGAAAATTTATTTATTATAGAATTGGCTTCTAGATTCGGTGATAGTGGAGGACCTGTATTTTCTTATAAAATCTTTCGCACGTAAGTCTTAATGGTATTCTATCGAGCGGTGTTGACAATTTTTATGATAATACTGGTATTATCGGAATTGTAACTATAAGTTCAATTTTAAATGAATTCGAAGACCTTGAAGTTGTTACAGTTCTTAAATCATGTAGGTTAAAACTTTGTAGATTTCAAAAACTTTTTACTGCATTCTACAATATATTATGATTTATATTATATTTAAATTATGTTCTCAATTAATGTTACATATTATATTAATAATTGTTTACAGTAATATTAAATTTTTTTATAAGAATAAATTTTTTTTTTAAAAAAAAAAAAAACAATAAGAATCATAGGTTTAATGAAAAATAAGAATATTATAAATTTTTTGAATTTTTTTTAATTATATTAAGATGAAACCAAAAAATTAACTAATATGCTATAGCATTTCGAATTACTAAAGTTTAAAATTAGGATGTTAAGTAGTTGGGATGAAATCAATGTTGGAATCCTTACGTTCACGATGTTCACATTGAACATAAATTTTCGAAAAAAATAAAAAAATTTTATATTTCATGTTCACATAGAGTAATATAAATTTTGAAGAGATGGCACAATTAGAAGGAAAAATTATATAAGCATGCATATTTTTCATTCATAATTGGTAGCCTATATAATTTAAAAAAAACTGCATTTAGTTATTGTAGATTTTGACCGAATCTAGTACGTGTACTTGAGAGCCTTATATCTGGGAATCTTGTATACGGCAGTTTATTGCATTTGCTTAAATGTTATCAAACTATGTATTAAAATAACAAAAAACAAATTTCTAGTGCAATATACTAACGATTTATTTAGCCGACATCAATTAGAGTTAGGTTTAGTAATCAATTAGATGCAGGTACGTACGTACGTACGTACGTATATATATCTTAAGCAAATTATCACACATTGAGATGTTTGCTAAATGAGTTTTGATGAAGTTGCTGGTGAAGTATGGTAGAATTGAAAATTTTATATAATTTAGATTGTTTATTCATACTGATGCTATCACTTTAAATCAAAAATGTGCTTTATACTTCACACAGAGTATAATTAAACCCAATAACAAACAAGAAACAGGTATATAATGTTTTAACAGTTTGCCATAATTTGTCTACTTAATAATCTTATTATTAGATAAAGATAACGATTTAAATTAAATATAGTTAACAAGTCATCAAATAATTTATAAATTAAATGTTATAAAATTTATTTATTTAATCTAAACATTATAAAAAAAATTGTATTCACAAAAATCATTACTTGTTTGAATTTCCAACACTGAATGGAATTATATTAATTCAAATTGTTATCGTTGTATGATTTATTACGTCTGTTGATATAAATTAGTTTTTTATTAAATCAATAAAAAAACGTGATATTAATGTAATTTATATTAATTTAAGAATTCTAACAAAAGCATTCTTGATTTAATAAAAAGTACAGTACGTAGTAGTTACTATATGCGGTTTGAAGATATCAATTATTTTAAAACTTGTGTATCACCACAAAAATAGAAAAACTGAAATAGTATAATGCCAGTAATTCATAGATTACTGCACATACGATATATACCGGTACAAGTACCCCAGTAGCACCGACAGATTTTCACGATGAGGATCTAATTGTCTTATCCAATAGCGAGTCTCGTTTTGATGTAACGTAACACAATCAGGAAGATCAAAACAAAATGTTCGCTTTTTCAGAAATCGTTCATTTCACGTAAGAAACCGCTTTTCACGCTCTAACAAAAAAATTCCTTGAGCAGCAATTTTGCTAAAGAACCACATAACTCTAACTTTACCATAGGCTTAACTTACTCACACGAGTTAAAGATTGATTATAAACACTATCATGTGACAGCTAGGATGGCATGTCACTATGTCCAATTTGGTTCAATTTTTTTTTGGACATATGTCCAATTGAAAATGGACATATGTCAAAAAAATGAAAACATTGGACGTGTCGAATGTTTTAGATTGCAGATCAGTGAAATCTGTCGATGTTACGATCAAACTCATATGTTATCATAGTGGCATTTTCATGTGTAACAATGTCTAACCTTAATTATCACTTATTCTAGCTTGACCATCTTTTCATTATGATAATAAATTCACTCGACCAGATAAACTAATTTCCACTAATTAAAATTGGCTTACAAAACTTATAATAATCGTAAAAATAGCAATAATATATTTTTCAACGAAAAATTTTTTATAAAAACCATCAAAATAATTTTATTCAACTTAATGCTACAAATTAATACAATTATGAAAGATACTTACATTTTAATAAACGTATTATTTTTTATTTTTACTTTATCAAATTATTTGACGGTTCATTGTCAAGTGGAACCTAAAGAGCCATTAGCGAAATTATGGAATATAGAGAATGATGAAATACCCCAATATTTAAGTATTGAGAAGAACTTATCTATGGTGGATGGAATTTTAAAGCCATTATTGGATGATGATAATTTTGGCGGAACTTATATTGATGTAATCCAAAATATGATATTTGTTAACACATTAAACTTCACTAAGGTCGAGCAAATAAAAAACCTTACTGAAATAAGACAATACATAAATCTCTTAAATTTTATAAGAGCATCTAATTCTACTGCTAAATTAAGTTCAAGATTTCAAGATATATACAACTTAGCTAATTCCTTAATGCCAAAAGAATGTATGGGGTATATTAATTCAAAAACTAATAATATCATTATTGCTACATGTAATGAATCCCGTAATGAATCTAGTAATATAGCTTTTATAAATGCTATTAACGATAGAATGTATTATCCGATTTTCATTTATTATAATTGCCGCAAACGGCCAGACAATGTAACACCTAGTCTAAATAGTAGACAAATAGTAACTAGAGTCTTAGCTGGAGATGGCATAATTTTTGAAAATGCTGTAGATAAATGTTCAATAGGTTTTTGGGCAAGAATTCCACCAAATGAAAATTTCATTGCCACTGCAGGACATTGTTATGAGCAAGATGCTTATTATTTTCTTTTTCCATGGAATTCAAGAAATGAACTCGGTGTTTTTATTGGGACAATGCAATATTATTTTGAAGAAACAATAGATTTTGGCTTAATCTCTATAGATAATGACTCAGATATTCAACCGGTACCAAGTATAAGGAATACAGATTCGGAACAATATAAAGAATTATTTATAGATGATGTTATATTAGTATCTAGTAATGGTGCACATTTATGTTTTTCTGGCGTTTTTTCACACGTGAAATGTGGATATGTTGCAGCGTTAAATGGATTTGCTACAGATGGAGATTATTTTAGAGAAAATTTATTTATTATAGAATTGGCTTCTAAATTCGGTGATAGTGGAGGACCTGTATTTTCTTATAAAAATCTTTCGCACGTAAGTCTTAATGGTATTCTATCGAGCGGTGTGACAATTTTTATGATAATACTGGTATTATCGGAATTGTAACTACAAGTTCAATTTTAAATGAATTCGAAGACCTTGAAGTTGTTACAGTTTCTTAAATCATGTAGGTTAAAACTTTGTAGATTTCAAAAACTTTTTACTACATTCTACAATACATTATGATTTATATTATATTTAAATTATGTTTTCAATTAATGTTACGTATTATATTAATATGATAATTTTTTACAGTAATATTAAATTTTTTTTTATTAAAAAATAAATCTTTTTTTTAAAAAAAAAACAATAAGAATCATAGATTTAATGAAAAATAAAATATTATAAATTTTTTGAATATTTTTTAATTATAAATATGAAACCAAAAAATTAACTAATATACTATAGCATTTCGAATTACTAAAGCTTAAAATTAGGGATGTTAAGTAGTTATGATGAAACCAATGTTGGAAACCTTACGTATGGCACAATTAGAAGGAAAAATTATATAAGCATGCATATTTTTCATTTATAATTGGTAGCCTAAATATTTAAAAAAAAACTGCATTTAATTATTGTAGATTTTGAGATTCAAACCCGAATCTAGTACTTGGGAGCCTTATATCTGGGAGTCTTGTATACGGCAGTTTACTGTATTTGCTTAAATGTTATCAAACTATTATTAAAATAACAAAAAGACAAATTTCTAGTGCAACATACTAACGATTTATTTAGCCATTGGTAATCAATTAGATGCAGGTACGTTGTGAAATCGGAAAAACGTGACCTGACGGCAGGCACGTGCCCTCGTGACCACGGGTACATCCTAATGAGGAGTTACCGGCCAGATACTCTGGATATTACAGATCTGACAGATATGCAGGATAAATCCATATTTGGATGATCGGGTTGAAATTAATGATCTGACTGATCATAATGATAGTGAATATATGGTTGATACGAGGGATATGGATGATAGTAATGATATGTAGGATCCTGGCGGATAAAAATAGATTTTTATTCATTATAAATAAAGGCCGTTTGGCCCTTTGGGTGAACGATATTCAATTCCCACTTTGCTTTAATAACACATATATATATCACATATATACACGATTAAAAACTTGTCTTTATTAAAAAAATAATAAAAGTACATATAACCCGTTACATAATAAAAACTATACACTCGTTGATTTGCTACTCTACGCTAAATTTTGTATAAACTATCCCGCAACTTTGCCTAACCACTCAGCCAAATCTAACACACCTCTTTCGACCTAAACTACCCTTTTGATGGTTGTATGAAACCGACCTTGTGATTCATTGATAGACCCACCAATTTTAGGGTTGTCATTTTGGTGGTGACTGTGAGATCCGAAATCTCTTGTGAAATGTCGATAACCTCTGAGACAAAAAGAAATTTCAAGTTAGTACATAGAACTCAGTCACAATAAATAATATAGAAAAAGGATATCTCCGTATAAAGATGAACAAGGACCAGTTAAGGGAGCTGTTAGAAGGATTGACCACCTCTTTTACTGAAGTTGCCAATACGATCGCCAATACCAAGAGAGAACCAGAAGATAAGAGAGAGTTGACCCACGTGAAAGTTGACCCTTTCCATGGAAGTAATGATCAAAACCCAATAGAATGGTTAGAAGCATTAAAAAGAGTCGCAGCCACGAATAATTGGACAGAGAGAAGGATGCTGAAGATTGCCTCTGGCTATTTGAGGAACCTTGCTGCATACTGGTATAAAGGAAAGAAGGATGACTTGACGCAATAGAAAAATGATGAGGAGGAAGAATCGAGCTTCTACCACAAGTTCATCGACTTCTTCACAACTCCCGAGCAGTGACATGGTTGGCAAATCGAGCTGCAAGAACTCAAGCAGCTAAAGCATAAAAAAGTTGATGCATACGCCACCAAATTCAAGAAGCTATTGAAACGGGTCGACCCGGATGATAAGATACCTGACCTGTACATCATACAGATGTTCTTAACGGGACTGCAAGGAAAAGCAGTCACTTTTGTAACCGTGGCCGAACCAAAGGACCTAGATGAAGCCATCACTAAGGCCAGAAAAGCAGAAGCTGGTGAATATTATAGCAAATAACCTCTGATAAAAGTTATCAGAGAAAGGTTGAGTAAGAGCTGGGGAACTTATCACAAAAGATAGAACAAATCGCTCTAAACTACACCGCATTGACCTTGAACTGGCCCAAAGTACCTATGACAACGATTGATGCAGAGTGCACATGACGAAGAAAGACGAAGGACCTACTGGCCGGAAGAGTCACGGAAAGACAGGATTAAGGAACCCAGAAGGGACATAACCTGCTTTAGATATAGAGAGGTAGAACATATTTTATAGTTATTGTATGGATATCTGGGTGTAACTAATTACATATGGGTTTATATTTAAACCACGTGGCCTTCAGCCACGTGGTTTGAATATAAATCTGTGTGTAATTAGTTGCACCCAGATACCCATATAATAACTATATTATAGTACGGGTCTGACATAACAATCCCATGCGTAATTAATTAAAAGTCTAATAAATTATACTACTAGTAATTTAATGTAAAAATGAATTTTTAATTGGATCAGTGACGTAATCATTGATTAAATATAAATACGATTTGTCTTCACGCAGTAATTTTGAAGTAACTTTTTCTTGAAATATCGAATAGAATTTTAACTGTTAATAATCCTGAAGCACAACGTTTTATAAACCTATCCTACATTACAAATACAGAGAAAAACATATCTAAATGGCTTCGCCACATTGATCAATTCAGAAAAGAAAAAAATATTGTAAATACCTTAGACAAATTTGATAATAAAGCCGAACTAGACACTTTTATCAGTTTCTTTATCAGTTGGCTCTCTAAAAAAGATGGAAGTCTATTCAAAGTTGAGTCAGTGCATAACTGCTATTCAGCATTAGCAAGGTATCTTCGTGAGAATTCAAGAATTGATGGAGGTGTTCAAATTTGGGACAAATACTCTTTTCCTAAGTCATTATGTTGCTTGGATGGAAAAATGAAATCATTACAGTATGACGGGTATGGTGATACAAATAAAAGTGACTCGTTAACATCGAATGAAATTATTTTACGCTTGAACCATAATTATCTATCGATTGACAACAATGAAGGGTTGATTCGGCGTGCTTTTTTCTGGTTATCAATACTTTGTGAACTACGCAGAGGTAATACTTACAAATTAGAATTTCGAGATCTTAAAAGAAGAGAAGACGGTGGTATAAATTAAGGTTTCGGCGAGAAAAAAATAATCAGGGTGGAGTGTTGTATAGACAAAGATATGGGCATATGGGAACACAAACTATTCCAATAACTCCTGATATTAAAGATAATCAATTTACACCAATTGCAGATCTTCTCCTTTATCTGTCAAAACGACTATCTAAATGTGTTGCTACTGATTCTTTATTTTTACAAACGACTAGAAAGCAAACAGGTATATGCATGCATGTTTTAAACTTTATTTATTTTTCTTTATTACTAAAAAATATATTGATTTTAGATATAGCTAATGGAATTTGGTACAAACCTGTTGGTATAGGTGCCAATAAATTGAAAGTAATGTTACAACAAATTGCTATTAACATAGGAATAAATCTTGATAGCAAGTAAAAAATTACTAACCATAGTGCTCGTCGTATGGCTATAATGATATTGAAAGCATCTGATGTTTCAGAAGATGAAGCAATGATATTTTCAGGACAGTTCTCGAGAAGGAATCTGTTCTTATAGTAGTCCAACTGATGATTAGCGTTTGTCATCCAACAGCATTATTAATTCCTTATGCAACATATAATGAGGATCTCGAGTCATATTATTCTTTTTTTGGAGATTCATATCAATATATAAATTATAAACTGACAAAAATGAAGGTACTATTAGTATGACATTTTTTAAAAAAAAATTTATTTATATATTTATAAATTACTTATCTTTAGACAATAACGAAATTCAAGGCCCTGATTCTAGCATAACAAACTCAAGTTCCAACACTATTTCAAATACAAGTTCCAACACTATTTCAAATACAAGTCCCAACACTATATCAAATGACACTATATTGAATGCAAACTCCAACACTGTATTAAATGCAAGCTCTAATACTGTGTCAAATGCAAGCTCTAACACTGTGTCGAATGCAAGCTCTAATAACATTGTGTCGAATGCAAGCTCTAACACTGTGTTGAATGCAAGCTTCAATATTATGTCAAACTCAAGCCAACCTTCTGTTGATGCAATTTCAAGTATTCTATCTACTATATTTTGTTTAAATTAATTGTGTATTAATTATATTTTCCAGCAATAGTTTTTTTTTTTTAGATAAAATTCCTCTTTCTAAAAAGTGTATAATTCCGATTTCAAATTTGAATCCCAAACTTAAAACACCTTTTAAAGTTCCACAAATTTACCATCAAAATCAACAAAAATTGCCGGTAAAAAACAAAAAACAAGTGATACAAACAAAAGAAACTGAAACAACTTATGCAATTAATAACGATCGTGAACAGATATCGATTACAAATAATAAAGAGCGAAAAGTGCTGCAACATATTACAAATAATATCATTATTCAAATTCCTGATACTAGCAAACCAATCGATTTCAATTTGAAGATTTCTTTCAATAATTAATTAATTAAAATGTAATAGTTTTATTATACAATAAAATAGCATTTTTAGAAATTGACAATTTCAAAATGTATATGTTTCATCCGGCAGTTACAATTTTAATTGTTTATCACAATTGCATAATTCCAATTTTAAAAACATTGTTTTTTGTTATTTGCACGGGTCTATATGAAAATCACATGATTTTCATATAGACCTGTGCGAATAAGCTTTTAAAAAAAGCATGGGTTATTACATAAGACCCGTACAATAAAGCTCGACGTTGCCTATCAGAAAGGAAGCCGAAAAGGGACCCCGAAGAACGACTAAGCACCAACTACGTGGGGTGGTTCGACCCATATGATAATGCCCAGGAAACCTGGATGAAACGGAAATATATTTGGCTGGGTGAAAAGCGACCCCAACCCTACCCGAGCAATAATAATCGAGAAAAGAGAGTCCAAACCCAACCTGTGGGACCTGGGAAAATCGACTAAGAGATCGAGACAGTGAAAACGAACCGCCTCTGATCAATATGGGAAGAGAACCTGACCTGATAGAAGAAGTGTACAGTACCACAAGAAAACCTAGAAGAAAAAGGGAACCGTCAGTTATCGACCAGCTGGCCCCTTATAATGTAGTAAATAATATACTAAACCTACCGGCAAGTGCAACAATTAGCCAAATGCTCCAGTACCCGAATCAACGCCGAAACTTGGCCAAAGTTCTACGCTGACCCTACCACTGACCCAAGATGGTAATCATCAAGAAGCCACCCATGTAAAGTCAGAGGAAGCCAAATAAACCACTGCCACACGATGTTATGTGCGAATTAAGGAAAATCCTGTGGTAGCTGTACTGGACTCCAGAGCCGCAGTCAGCATTATGACGAAAAAGTTAATAGATAAATTGGGATTGAGGATCAAGAAAAATCATTGACTGTCATAGTCACCACAACCAGAGCCAAAACCCGAGCCTTGGGAAAAATTAACAATCTAGAAATAATATTCCAGGACACCATAATACCAAGTACCTTCCAAATCATTGAATCTTCAGACGAAACCTTACTCTTGGGGACCAATTGGTTCCTAAAAGCCCAAGCCCGATTACACTTCGACGAGCGGGGTTTACCTAAAGCACCAAGGTCAGACGGTCAAGATACCTATCTCCCACACTAGCAACAATGATTTTCGATCTCCGGGGCCGGAACACGTGGACGTAGAGAGCGATAGTGGTGCCACCTTCAACGAGTTACCTATGAAGAAGAAATGTTAGATGAAATCAAAGGGTATCATACCAAAGAATCTGCCTCAGAAGAAATTGGATTATATGATAACCCCTGGAAGGATATAGAGAGCCCGGCTATATACCTTACCACTATATAGAGGAGCCCTCGAACCAGACCAAAAAATCTCTGAAACGAACTATCGACGAGTACCTTAGTGAATTTATTCAAGAGAAAGAATTAGATAATATACAGAAAGAGCAGGCAATGCAGTTCTTCCAACAAAAAAAAAGTCTCTTTGCCCAAAGTACAAAGGAATTAGGGAAAACGTCTGTACTAACCCAGCATATTGATACCGGAGAAACCAAGCCAGTAAAGCAGTATCCCTACTGTACCGCCCCTGGTGAAAAGAATTCGTAAAGAAGGAACTGAAAAAGATGAAAAAAAGAGGTTTAATTCGTCAGTCTAATAGCCCCTGGGCTTCTTCCGTAGTAATCATACCTAAGAAGAGAGTAAAAGCATAGACTATAGAAGACTAAACGTGGTAACAAGGAAATATGCTTACCTACTCCCTCATATCAACGACCTACTCGAAGAGTTTTGAAACACAAATGGTTTTCGAGTTTAGACCTAAAGAGCGGGTATTGGCAGGTAAAAATGGATAAACAAGCCCGGGAAAAGACCGCTTTCGTCACCAAAACTGGCCTTTTCGAATTCAATACCATGCTATTTGGGCTGTGCAATGCCCTTACAACCTTTCAGTGACTCATGGATAAGGTGTTGGCTGACTACTTGGGAAAATTCGCCATAGTATATATTGACGATATCAATGTGTACTCCAAAACGTTTACCAAGTATTTAGACCACCTAAAGAAAATATTCAGAAAGTTAGAAGAAGCTGGACTAAAAATAAATATGGAAAAGTGCACATTTTTTAAACCGGAGATATACTTCCTAGGTCACATGGTTGGAAGAAGTGGAATCGGACCTGACGAAGCCAAGGTAGAGAAAGTCTGAACCTTCCCTATTCCAAGAACTGTTAGACAACTCTGGGCATTCATTGGCTTGGTGTCTTACTATAGAAGGTTCGTAAAAGAGTTCGCTTCTATTGCCTAGCCCCTACATAAGTTACTAAAGAAGAACGTTAAATACGAATGGGGTCATGAGTTGAAAGATGCCTTTGAAGCCCTAAAAAATCACCTGACTACCACCCCGGTACTACAGTACCCTAACTTTGACTGAACCTTTTACCTCCATACTGATGCATCCGGAACCAGGCTAGACGCAGCATTAGCCCAAAAGGAGAGAACAAGAAAGAGTACGTCATTTCATACACAAGCCGGAGCCTCTCCTTAGCCAAAAGAAATTACTCCACCACCAAACAGAAATGCCTAGCTGTACTCTGGGCTATAGAACATTACTATTACTACTTTGGGTTCAAACCCTTTGTGGTAGTGACAAACCATTCAGCCCTAAAATGGCTACAGACCTCCAAGCTAAAAGGCAGGCGAGCTCGATGGATTCTTCAACTCCAACCCTATAACTATACTATCAAGCACCAGTCAGGAAGAGTCCATAGTAATGCTAACGCACTATCAAGAAGACCAGAAACAGCAATAAATGAAGACAACAGCGAGAAATGAAGTACTAAAGATCGAATCTACAGGAGTAGCTTGGAGCATTTGCCAACTATGATGAACTAGAAGAACCGCTGCAAAAAGTCGGTCACGTGGTCGAAGCATATCAGCTAGAGGATCCTTATGATAACGAAATCAAATAGGAAGAGTACTACCAGGAGGAGTACTACTGGGAGGAGCATGACGAAAAGAACAGGAGTATATGGAGTTATTACAAGACTATTATATCGAAACACAGAGTTAAAAACCCATACCATGATTCTGGCACTTACATCACGTAGACACCCGATATCCAGGCCCTGACCATATGATCCTGAGCGAAGTATATGAGATAGATGACTACTGGAAGATAGAAGCTGAAGAAAGGTTCTTGACTGCCACCTCAGACCACATCACAAGAGGAAACTAGTGGTATGAGGAAGAGGAATTTGAGGTGTACTTGGCTCTGTCATCTACTGAAACTGATCCATACGAAGCCAGTGATTCACCTCCAGACCCAACTCTGACCCAAAACGATGCCATGAAAGACCAGTACAATATTAGTCAAAGACCTATCCTCGACGAAGAATTCTTTAGGAGGATGGAGTATCAAGATCTAATTATGAATGTAGTGATAGAGTCTGATGTTGGACATGCATAGTATAGTAATAGCTGGGAGACTGGTAATGACAACCCAACATTAAACCAGAGACACCGCAGCAAGAGAGAGGCGCAGGATACCTAATCGAAAAGCCTTGAAACCCAAATACGAAGAAGTACTGGAAGACTTGGCAGGAGAAGCGAATTGGGGTGATGAAAAAAAATTGGAAAAATAAATAATAATAAAAAAAATTAGAAAAATAAATAATAATAATAATAAAAAAATATGTATACAGGCCTAACACAATACAAACGGTTAGAATGAGGTGGGGCAGGTAGTGGAGCTCTATCTAAACTGATTAAATCACAATAAGTATAGAACAACCAAGGAATTAAAAAGACACAATGAGGAGTACCTACCCAAGAAAGACCTTGAAGCACCCAAAAATCTGACTATAAACCCAATTCAGCCAGGTTGTTGGTACCCTGGCCAAAGAAAAGCGAAGAATTAATTACCCCTCCTCCAGAAAATTCAAAATTACGATGGAAGAAAGCCTATATGACCGATTAAAGAAGTACGTACTGCACCAATATCTTTTGCCAAAATTAAATCCCTCAGAGCGGAAGAAAATCATACAGCAGAGTAAAAGCCTAGTAGTCAAGGAAGAAATTCTATACATACCGAAAAAACAAAACCCAGAGAAATTGATCTGAATCGCTCAAAAATCGGAAGTGGAGCCCTTCTGTTTCTAACTCATGCACGCTCTGGGTGGTCATTTTAACGACCGTAGGATGTTCAAAAAGATACGGAAAATCTATTACTGGTCCCATCAATTTTAAGATATTAACAACTACGTCAAGACCTGTGACCAATGCCAAAGGCAGGGCAATAGCAAACACAGAGATCGTTACACCCCATACCTGTAACTGCACTATTTTGCCAGATCGGAATCGACATAGCAGGCCCACTACCTATTACTCCACATAACCACTGCTATATTGTCATTGCTACAGTCTATATGCCAAAATGGCCAGAAGCATGAGCTAATGAAGCAGCTGATGCTCAAACTATAGCTGATTTCATCTTTAATGACATTATATGCCGCTACAGGTGCCCAGAGAAGATACTATCAGACCGAGGTCGACATTTCTTGAATCACCTAGTGAATGAGTTGTTGTTAAAGTTTCAAATTCAACATTTAAAATCTACCCTGTACCACCTTCAAACCAACGGGTTAGTGGAAAGGTTCAACAAGACATTATGTGAAGCAATAGCCAAGTCAATAAAATATATTACCGAGTGGGACCTGGTAATTCCAGCAATATTATTTATGTACTGTACCTCCAAGCATTCAGTCACAAAATTTACGCTGTTTTATCTTATACATGGCATAAATCTCAACAACCTATTCAACCAAAGGGAGTGGGAGAATTAGAAACAATAATGGCAAGAACAGCAACCCTACTTGAACATTTACTCAGGGTTCAAAACAAAGCAGTCTTACAGGTACATAATGTTCAATGAAAGGGAAGAAAAAATTTGATGGACAGATTAGATCATACCCAGATTTATTTATCAGAGATAAAGTTCTGTTATACAATGCTGCAAGTAACAGTCATAGGAGCGGAAAACTAGAACCAAAATGGAAGGGCCCCTACTACGTGCATAACAAGCTGCCTAATAAGGTATATAAATACCCACACTATGTGGGAAAGTTTTAGTGGCACCGATCAATTTACGATTGTTGAAGAAATACCACAAGACCACTACGAATTAGATCGATTAAAATCGGTTAAAAAAAAAAAAACTAGTATCTTCAGGAAGAAAATTTAAAGAAAAGAACTAAAACGGTAATGTAAGAAAGAGAAGAAATCGACGACTGAATACAATAAATAGGGACTGAAAGTGTAGGAAACAAAGCTAAAGTCAATTCCAAAATGCCGATCACCTATATAGAATTACTCAATGACATCACCAGCCTTGACCCCATTGCCAACACAACCCATATGACTCCACCCTACTCTACTACTGATGATCTATCCACAAAGATACAGGTAACCTATGCCTGTATGAAACAGGCCATGCGCTCAGAAAATAGGACCTATGTCCTAGGTTATAGGTACCATTTGTGAACGCTCTACGCCTCAGCTACCCCAGAGCAATTATTTTCCACCCAGTGCCTTACCTCGAGATACTACTACTCGACTTCAGTATGAGTTTTCGATATATTTAGCAAGTTCGGTATAGATCAGGTATACCGAACCAAGAAAGTGAAGTTTGCAGACTTCAGCAAATTAAGTTCCGAGGATGTCAAGAAGCTGACTGACGATAGTTCGTAGAACTCACCCTCCAAGTGGGGAAGAAATGTGAAATCGGAAAAACGTGACCTGACGGCAAGCACGTGCCCTCGTGACCATGGTCACATCCTAATGAGGGGTTACCGGCCAGATTCTCCGGATATTACAGATCTGACAGATATGTAGGATAAATCTGATCAGGAATATTAGAATGATCAGGTTGAAATTAATGATACAACTGATCATAATGATAGTGAATATATGGTTGATACGAGGGATATGGATGATAGTAATGATATATAGGATCCTGGCAGATAAAAATAGATTTTTATTCATTATAAATAAAGGCCATTTGGCCCTTTGGGGAAACGATATTCAATTCCCACTTTTCTTTAATAACACATATATATATCACATATATATACGATTAATAACTTGTCTTTATTAAAAAATAACTAGCAATTGCAAGTATGACGGGCGACAAAGTCACCCGCTTGAGAAAGTATTTAACATATTGTTGTTGCTAAAGAAAATTTTGTTATCAGACTTACAATCACATTTTATGTTCAGTTGTTCCCAAAGTATCATCTAGAAAAAATCTATTATTGGAATTTTAATTATATTTTGCCAAGTTTGTTACAAAAATAATTGAAATTTCAATAATAGATTTCCCATAGATGATACTTAGAGATCAAACTGGACATGAAATATAATTAGAAGCTTGTTAACAGGTTTATCTTTAGTAGTGCTCATATAACGTGACAGAAATATTATTAATAGGAGAGTTTGAAGAATAGTTAACTTAGTGTATTTTTGTAGCATTCACCTAAATAAGTTAGGGGCATGCACTTATTTAGTGAGTAATACAAATTCTTTAAGAAGAAATGTTAATAAAAGAGTGCAAATTGAATCTTCTGGATTAGCCTGACATAGAGATGGGTTTCATGCGTGTGCAAGATTCCTCAATCATGCGCATGAATGCGCATTAATGCGCATGTTTCCGAATCATGCGCATTTTATCCTATCAAAATTTTATATTGAAAAATTAAATATAAAATAAGTATAATTAACATTCTAATCTATCTATATACTTCAATTCTGAGTCTGTTCACTTTAATATTTTTGATTGGTCGTATCCGAAAAATGTGACTTAAATATAGGAAAACTAACAGAAATACGTAAGATGATTATGACTATTATCATGGTCAAGTAATTATTATATCATTCGAGTAATTATTATATCATTTTTTAATGCCCTTATTAACACCCTTAAACGACACAATATCGTGAACGTGAATTTTCTAAATTTAATTTTGTTGTTTGATTGTCTAATATTTACAAACTATTTTGGGCCAAAAAAGTTCAAATTTGAAAAACGTTTTGTATAATGGTCTCAAGTTCAAGAATAAGTACAAGTGCAAGAACAAGTGCAAGAACACGACAAATGCTCTACTATAGATAAAACATATGATTAATAAAAAAAATAGTGAATATATTAATAAAAAATAGTAATATATTAATAAAAAAAATAGTGAATATATTAATAAAAAAAATAGTGAATATATTAATAAAAAAAATAGTGAATATATTAATAAAAAAAATAGTGAATATATTAATAAAAAAAATAGTGAATATATTAATAAAAAAATAGTAAATATATTAATAAAAAAATAGGAATATATTAGTGAATATCAAACAAAGTTACATTCAACCAAATATTTAGATGATTGATTTCTAGAATTTTTGTCAGAATTTTTGCTGCCCAGATTATCTGATAATCAACTAATTTTCTTAGTGACTCGTAGATTTATGTTGATCTACCAACCAATAAAATTACGGTTATATTCAAAAGGTGATCAATGTGCTAAAACTAATATAGCAATATAAGGTTTTCTCTTTGCAATACTTATTTTAAAAATTGGCATTCACCAATAAACCTAAGCTGCATACTATCTGTTATTGGAGTAATGAGCTTTGTAACAGACTTTTTATAGTTAGCTTATACTAATTCAAACTAACCCACTATATATTGAATTACTGGTATAACAAACAAATTTTGTAATAGAATTTTTATAAAAACTCATGATAAAAATCACAATAATTCTAATAAAAACTGGCTCAACCATACTGAAATAGAGTGAATTCTGTGGCAGAATTTTATAATAACATAATTTAATGCAAACCAACTCAATCTTAACCATATACTGTAGTTATTAGAAGAGTATGTTCAGTAACAGAATTTTTTTGTGCAATTCAATGCAAACCAACTCAACATATTTATGAATCTTATATAATGCGAATTTACCGATTTTAATTAATTTTCTAAAGTTTTATACAAAGCTCCCATGGCGGTCAGGTGCCAAATTATATAAGATAAGCAACGATGAAGTTTACAATTAAGCTAATTTGTAAAAATTTATATATATAGGCAACTGATTATAGTTTCAATATGTAGTATCTTTATTTAGATATATTATCAATAATAAAGATAAAAAAAATTTTTATCATACAGTATCATGCGCATTTTATTATAAAATGCGCATTTTTCCCATCTCTACACTCAACCTGTTAATCATCCGCCAATCAATACTACCCATGAATTCACAAATATGCATATCCGCAAAATCAAGTAATAGTGTTGAATGCCAGTTTAGATATCAAGTTAAGTAGCATTCAAATCACGCCTTTTTTTTCCAACAACAACCAACCAACTAAAAAAAGCGTCACCTTAAAATTTATTTTTACTAGTGATTTATTAATTATTAGCGCTTTTATTTATTAAATTAATTAATTAAAAAAATTTCATTGGCTAATAATACAAATATGGATAACTCAAATGGAAGTAATTAATATACTTTCACTACAGTCTCTTGTAAAGATGGCATCTCGCACCTAGAGTAACGTTTGCTTAATCATCACATATTATAAATTATGCAAACATTGATATCCAATGTGATTTTCATAACATCGATCATATAACAATTAAGCACACATCACTGACAAATGAAAGATGCCCACCTCAAGTCTTTCGCTACAAGCTTTGACGATCACTGATTATCAATTAATCAAACCGGCAAAAAATCCAGAGTAAAAAAGCGCAAAAAGTCAAATAAATAAAAAACAGTACAAATCAAGGCCAAACCATTCAAAAAATGACAAGAAAGTTCTTATTCACATCAACTTGACATTGTGCACATACGAAACATACCGATAGTAACTTCTAGGTTCCTGAATCATATCAGTATCTGAATCGTATCAGTTCTGAACTGTTCTAATCTGTTTCGATCAGTATCTAAGTAACTATAAAAATGAAAAACAAAAATTTCCTTTTACGGAATTAGAAGGAAATTAAGCCCATCGATCTCATATAGAAACTATTACACAGCATAAACATAAACAGAAATAATATTACACAATATAAGCACAAAAGGCAAAAAGAATTACACCATACAGACAAATAAGGAAAAAAGAATTTGGCAAAAACATAGATCTTTAATAAAAGTACATATAACCCATTACATAATAAAAACTATACACTCGTTGATTTGCTACTCTACACTAAATTTTATATAAACTATTCCGCAACTTTGCCTAACCACTCAGCCAAATCTAATATGCCTCTTTCGACCTAAACTATCCTTTTAACAGTTGTACAAAACCAACCTCGTGATTCATTGATAGACCCACTGATTTTAGAGTTGTTAACATATGTACGTATGTACATACGTATATCTTAAGCAAATTATCATACATTGAGATATTTTCTAAATGAGTTTTGATGAAGTTAAGGTATAATTGAAAGTTTTATACAATTTTTAGATTGTTTAGTCACACTGTCGCTATCGCTTTAAATTAACCATGTGCTTTATACTTCACATAGAGTATAATTTAACCCGAAACCAATATGTAATGTTTTAGCAGTTTGCTATAATTTGTCTACTTAATAATTTTATTATTAGACAAATATAACTATCTAAATTAAATATAGTTAACAAGTCAACAAATAATTTATAAATTAAATGTTTATAAACTTTATTTATTTAATCTGAAATTATAAAAAAATTTGTATTCACAAAAATCATTACTTGTTTGAATTTTCAACAATGAATAGAAGTATATTAATTCAAATTGTTATCGTTGTATGATTTATTATGTCTGTTGATATAAATTAATTTTTTATTAAACCAATAAAAAAACGTGATACTAATATAATTTATATCAATTTAAGAATTCTAACAAAAGCATGCTTGATTTAATAAAAAGTACATAGTAGTTACTATATGTGGTTTGAAGATTTCAATTTATTCATCATTGATAATTAAAACTTTGTGTAACATGACCACAAAAATAGAATTCATAGTTACTGCATATACCATATATACTAGGAAAATGGGAACCATTTAAAGTCTGAAGGACAAATATAAAATGCCACATCTGATCTAGCCAATAAGCATCAGTTTTATTGTTTTGATTGTTTTTTTTTATATTACACCTAATCTAGCCAATCAGGATTCAGAATTTGCTAACACACAGATATCGGGTGTACTATTGCTCTACCTGTAAGTATTCTTCGGACAATGATATACTATATGGGCCAATTTGTTTCCTTATGATAATATCATATATGTGACAATTAGTTGTTTAATATATGTAAAAACATATACGTGTATACAACTTGTTCACATCAGATAACAGATAAACAGATTTTACGAAAATTAATTGCATGAAAGATTGTGATATGACAGAAAAATCCAAAATTTTAAAAAAAATTTATTTTGGAAGACATTACTTTATACTAATGATTTTGAAAATTTTTACTTCGTAGCGAATATTTCAAAATACTATTTCATACTACAATAAATATTTTTTGGAACATAATTTCAAGATAAAACTTTAAAGAACACTTTCAAAACACCTTATAAAGAATCTTTTTATTCAAAATAACAATGATCCCATGTTTGATACAAGTAAAAGGTTTGTACATAAATGACAAAAATTTTGTACAAGAATGACCTAAACATTTTAAATAAAATAACAATATTTGTAAGCATAAAAGTATTAATAAATGTATATAAAGATTAAAAATATTGTATAAAAATATCATGTCTATAGTTATTATATTTACTTACTGTAATTTCACCGAAAACCAATTTCCAAAAATTAATATACTAAGACAACCTAAACATTTAAATCAAGTATAAATAAAAAAATACAAAGACAACAAAGAGAACAGACGAAAAAGAGGGTATAGAATTTTGCTAATACTCTAGACACCTTGCAAAGTGTTATACCTACTATTTAGCTAACTACCTTTTAATTGTTGTGGAGTTAATTTCACGAAAAACAATTCTCAACCAATTAATACACTAGCGATTTCAAGAAACTTTTTCAAAATCATAGTTTGTGATTGGTTAAAAATATCATTTTATCATGGGATCTATTTTTAATGTAAAATAAATTCGCAATAATTACTATCAATATTAATTTAATTAGTACCATTTTGAAGATCTTATTCTAAAACATTACTAAAAGATCCAAATCGGCCCATATGCCATCTTCATATACCTATAATTCCCATTATACAGATATCATCTGATGATTGAATTATCTGAATCAGACATTTTTACTATTCAAAGTTTTCACTCAGAAGAACAATAAAGAAGAATTTTTTCTAATTTAGTATAAGAAAATTATGAAAAGTTGTTTTGGAAAACCTTGGCTTATAAAAAGGATTAAAAAATCGAAACCAATTGCAACAGATGCAATTATTTGAAAATGCAATGAATTCTAGTTTAGCTTTAGTTACCATTTGCAATTCCAGAATTCCAGACTCATTTATAGGTAATATGAATCATTTTGAAAAGTGTCAACAACAATCATTAATATTGAAGATTCAATAAACGTTGATCTTTAAAATTCTATTTTTAGTCATCAAAGCATAAAAAGGGTATATGTTAAATGTGGTCAGCTATATAAACAGCAATAATTCAAAAATCAAATTTTGGATTAGTTTTTGTGGCTATCGTAATTACACTTGATTTTAAATGTTCACAGATTTTGATATTATTAATTCTCTCAAGAAATTTATATAACCATATTTACTAAAGTAACATCTATTGGTGGTGATAATTTTCCAGAGATGTTTTAGGTTGTCTTAATGCATGATAACTCAGATGACGTGGCATTATGCCACTGTATTCAGTGATACAGCACCACATGGTCATCGTTTTAATACCAAAAATAACAGATAACCATAGGTAAACTGAATGAAATTTTCATCAAAAATTCAAAATCAAGCATCTTTGACACAAATTTTAAGAAAAATAAAATAAAATATGCTGATATAATGGATTTTTTGGTGCTAAACAAGTTTATTAAAGCAAGAAGGTATGTTCAATTAGTAAAATTATAGAAATTTGTATAATTTTATTAATAAAATTATACAAATTTCTATAGTACGGGATAGTAAAAGATATCCAATCTATACATATAGGCGCCAATTTTGGGTGCTTATATAATCAATTCTGATTGGCTAATTTTTGTGCAATTGATTTTGATTGGCTAAAAACCTATATATGTTTTCTTTTTTTTATATTAAATGCCAATTTTTGAAACTCATATAAACTTTAATGCCTTATAACTTCCTTAAAATTAAAAATAAAAAAATTCCTCCGACAGAAATGTAGTTTATCTGAAAATCTATCAATTTGTCAGAGGTTTTTTGATTTATTTTTTTTTTAAAAAAGTTATAACAATTTAAAGATTTACTAATAATGAGTAGATGCCTTTTACTGTCTGGTATCGTATAATTCTCTAAAATTTACTAATTGATTATAACTTCTTGCTCTAAGTAAACTTGTTTGGCACCAAAAAATACATCATATTGGTATAGTTTATTTTATTTTTCTTAAAATTTGTATCAAAGATGCTTAATTTTGAATTTTTAATAAAATTTTCAAAATTAAGCATCTTTTCTTTAAATTTTAAGAAAAGTAAAATAAAATATGCTGATTTGATGTATATTTTAATACTGAACAAGTTTACTTAATGCAAGAAGATATAATCAATTAGTAAAATTTCATATAGAACAATATTTTATTTTTATTTTTTTTTTTAACCCCAAGATAGCAGTTATCTGGGGACATTGAATGACGCTATTTATTAGTCATTAATTGTGGCTATAATCAACCTTAGTACATGATTTTTATCCTATTTTATTTTACTATTTATAGGTTGTCTGTATCTTCCGTATTCTATACTTGGACTTCCTGGATACTCCCTTACTTGTTACTATACCCATCTGGCAGTATTCTCGGTTTCGGCTTCTTACAGTTTCCTGGTTTTTCTGCTTCATATCTGGTCATCAGGAATCTTTCCCGCTAGGCACCTCGGTACTAATCTTCCAATGTCCCTGCTCGAAGCAGCCTTTAATCCAGTCTCAGGCAGTTAAAAATTTTCAGCCCGTGGTCCAAATAGTGCTACTCTACTCTCCATACAACTTCAAATATCTAGAAATTTTCATCCTGACCCAGCCAAGCGGTGCTATTCTACTTTCCACACATCTTCTGTATAACCAGAAATTTTTACTCCGAGCCCAACTGATCCTACTCTGCTTTTCAAACTTCCATTTTAACCTTCTCAAAGTTACCATACCAGCCTTCTTGAAGTTTTGGTCTTCCTTTCGTTTCAGGTAGGAACAGGTCCTTCTGAACTCTGATCCTGTAAATCCTTTCTTTCTTATTTGGGTGGTATGAAAGACAAGCCTTTATTTTCTGGTACTTGAGCAGGATCTCCTATTTTAACGACTTTTATGTCAGATTTTTCCTTTTCTGGTGCCTTACGACTAATGTGGCTATGTCATATAGCCTAATTTTCTTTTTCACTATTCGTGACCCTAGCATAGTTTTCGCCTCCTGTTTGGACTTGAACCAGCGACCTTGCAAATGTGACCCCGGAGTGTTAGCCACTTGCACTATTGACCCATGAGTCTATAGAACAATATTTTTAATAATTTTATTAATAAAATTATACAAAATGCTATGATTTTCTAAATTTTACTAATTGATTCTAACTTTGTGATTTAAATAAACATGTGCACATATTATGAACCTAAACTTATTCCTGAACCTTGAACTGAACCTGAACTGAACTTTTTTTAAGTTAGGTTAAGTTTCATATTCAATAATTTTAAGTTAATGTTCAGTTTAGTATTGAACTTTTAGAGCAGGTTCAGGTTTATTGAACCTGAACCTGAACCTCTATTGAACTGAACTGAACTTTAGAACCTACTACTAATGCTAATGTGGAAAAAATAAAGTCAAAAAAATCCTAATATTAATAAATGATAGAAAATGATATCAAATATTAATAAACTAAAAAATATGAAGAAAGAGCATAAAATAATAGTGTTCTTGGATATTAATAGTCTTGATAGTGATTGGCATTATAAATAGTTAATTACTACAATTATATTTACTATTTGTAGTAATATATAGTAATGTAGTATTATTTACTACATATATTAATATGTAGTAATATAGCATTATTTACTACATATAAAGTAATATGGTATTATTTACTACATAAAGTAATATGTAGTAATTTAATATTAATCTTAGCTCTAATTTATTTTAAATAATTTATCAACAAAGATCAGATTAGTTTTGCTTTATACCTACCAAGAACCATGCAAAAATGTTCATAAAAGAAATAAGGTATTATAAATTAAATTCATACTATAACTACTTTGTTACATATACACTTAATCTTTTTGTGTTATTTTACTTTTGCTTTTAAACATGATATGTTTATATAAAAAAAGAGCTGCAAATACAGCATGATACTAACCCTTTTTGGATTTTCTATTTCATATTCTAAAAAGCTCAATTCTACAACAATGGCATTTTATATACTACAGGTCTTAACTAAAATAAAGTAATTATTGTACTACAGCATGCTTCAGCTAATAACACTCAATACATATTATATGATGTATGCATATACTGTGAGCAGTATTGTTATTGAACATGTCCAATACTATATTTTTTGTACAATGTTCAAGATTGTCCAAAACTGTCCAAGCCTATATCCAAGGCTTAAATAATTTTTTTTAAACCAGCAGTCTTGTTTTTATTATAGAAGGTAGTATTAATTACATTATTTTAGCTACAGTAAGTTATAATGCTAATACTACAATTATCCAGCTGCTAGCTAAAATCCTCCTAAATTTAATAAAAACTCGCTTGGTACTGAAGTACCCAGGTGCGACCTGCCATGACACTAGTTCTTCTCATACAGAGGCCCGCAACTCACTGCAAGTTATCCTTGTACTTACTGAATGGCTGCTATTAGCCTTGTTAAAACTGCCTTTTTCTTTAAATCCTTCTCACCTAGCTTCAATAGTAGAATGATTTTACTCAAAATCAATTACAAGAAAAGAAAAATAAAAAAAAATTGAAATACAAAGGAAAGTAAAAAAGGGGACAACTACTAAACCTAAATGGAATACCAAATGAAAAACAAATAAAAGAAACAGAAACAAGATGAGAAAAACAAAGAAAAGACTAATCTTGACAAATATGAAATGAAAATATAATCTATAAAAATTATATAATACTGTATAGACGATCTACCAAGTATTATATGTCAATGTTAAACAGAAAGAAAAAAAAACAGAAACAGTAAAGTCTGCCTTGTAGCATAGTTTGTAGAAAATTGCTTCAAATGGTCCAAAACAGCTTTAATATTTTGTTCACTATTTACATCGCAGCTGATAACTACTCGTGACGTTGACTTCAAATAGATAGGCGTTTCCAATTTGGAAAGAGTAAACACTGCTAATCTTTAGGAGGGGGTAAGCCAAAATACCCACTTTGTTGAAATTTCAAAAATACCAAAGGAGCAAGAGGGGAGTACACCAAGTTATAAAGACTTGAAAAAGTTACGCTATACAGAATATAATATCTAACCAAGCACTTTTGCATGTTTCTATATCCAAAAACTTTGACAAAACTAGCTATTACTTCTTTGCTTGGTAGTTTTCCAGACTTCTGCAAGGAGACCTCACTTAGGTGAGTCCTCTTTTTCAACTCTATTTTAGTAATAACCGCTTTTGGTTCCATTGAAACCAAACACTCAGTAAATGGCCTTGAGCCCCAGCTGCTAAAAGTGAAGTTTTGTTGCATGTTATATATAATAACTGTATAGTTTTCATAGGTCAGCTTTCTTAAAAAATTGGTGTGAGGATCATTAAAAAGAGTTCAGAATTAAATAATTAATAAATTAATTTAATAAATATATAATTATCCCTTATATCGTAATGCGGCCAAATTTGCTCGCTTAAATTTTTTTTAACTTATTATCGTAACATTTCTCCAAATTTTATTAAGCCATACCCCCATATTCCCTAAGCTAGAAGAAAAGCACACTAAATGCTAGTTGTCATATAGTTATTATTTTGTGAAACTTCCTCAATGGCATTCAAAAAATCGCCTAAGTAGGGTTGATTTTAATATGAGATTAATAGTCAAATTTAATAGTAAAATGGATGCTTGTCACATGACAATTATAAAGGATCTTCATGATTATCACGTGAAGGTCCCTTTTATAATATAACATTAAAGTTGGCCAAAAATTCGTCACTGCCAACTTCACAGAGTTGATTTTTGGGGTAATGCTAAGAAGATAAGGTGACTTAAAAATTCAAGCAAAATGGCATATTTTGTACCCGTTGTGTGAACCTATGTTATTTATTTGGATCACTTTAAATATGCCATACTGCAGCTGTCAAGTGTGATGTGTAGTTTGAGATTTTAGAAACCACTTATCCGGTTTGGATCGAAATTTTTATTAAAAAATTTTTTTGAGTGCCCTATTTTGTTCAAATATTTTAGCAGGCAAATTTGTCTGCTAAAAATTACGGTTTAAGAAATATATTTTTTTAGGTGCTGGATACATTTTTAGAAAAATTAAAATAAGAAATTTTAATTTAAAAAAATGTTCAAAATGTCCACAAAATGTCCAATGTACTTTACTGACTGTGAGTATATAGCATGTACATATTAAAAAAACTAGAAAGAAATTGATCCATTCTTGTTTAACAATATATATTAAAAAAATAAAATAAATGCATTTAAGTAGTAGTTTATATTTAAGACAGTATACTACTATATCTAATATGAATTTTTTTTGTTAATGGGTATCTGTAAGCACTTTGTACTAAATTTAGTACAAATTAAAAAATCATATTTTAACAGCAAATAATAATTTTTATTTTAAACTTGCTAAAATATTCTTTAATACTAATATTTTTTCTATGTAAAATTTTAGCAAAAGTTATTTATGAAAATTTGGTATAAATTAGCTTTAAATGAAAATTACAAATTGCAAAACTTGCTGTACTAAATTTAGTATAACAATTAAAAATTATTTAATCTATATTTGATTTTAAAATTATAAAAAAAATTATTAAAATAAAATTAATGGATTTGATATAAGGTGGTACAAATCCAAAAATGGCTAAATTACTTATAAAATTTATAGTAAATTAATAGTAAACTAATAGTAAATTTATAGTAAATTTAATTTAAAAGCTTAAAAATAAATAAATATTAAAAAATTTTATTAAGCTAATATATATTAAAGCTAATATATATTAAATTTTAAACAAGCCAATCAAATTTTAGTATTTAAGATAGATATACAGTTTGGGTAGAAGTTACACAACTTGATAATCTAATTTTTAAAGCTGCAATTTAATTAGCTCTCTATAAATACAAACCTTCCTAAATGCAAGTTGTAGGCTTGTCCCTACGAGTTGCATTTATGGAGGGTTGACTGTATACATGTATATATATAAACTAAGTATAAAAATATTTGTATTTTAGTAAGTTTTTGGTCAAATTTAATGATTTTGTTATCATTAAAATCAGAAAAGCTAGCTCTACAAACTTCAATTAAAAATTAAAGCTATTATCTTAATTAATTTTTTTTATAATTATAAATTAATTTAAAACTTTAAAAATTAATTAAATTTTTTAATAAAAATTTTTAGTTTAAAAATCTAATTTTATTATAAATTATTATAAAATATTAGAAATATTTTATAAAAAAACTTAATTTTTATTAAATATTTTATATTAAAAATATATTTATTAAAATTTTATCTTAAAATTTTTAAATTTTATTATAAGTAAAAATTTGTATTAGAGTTTAATAATTTTTAATAATTTTTTATTTTTAAATTCACTTCTGAGTTAATAAATATAAATTTTATCAAAAAAAATATCCAAAAATGACAAGTAGATTAAAGAGATATATATTTATCTATTAAAAAAAATTTGATATAAGGTTAATAATAAATTTTTTTCTAAATTTCAGTTTTTTAACTGTACTAAATTAAGCTTTTTGTACTAAATTTAGTACAGCTTACAGATATCTATTAAGTATAAATTTCATTAACTAAACTATATATATCATAATTATAATTTGATTTCTCTTCAACAGCTTCATTTTTTAAATCCAATTTAATATTATTGTTTGGCTTCCTCTTCTAAAATTTTATAATTCAAATTAAAACTGTTTTTCAAATCTAAAAGCTCATATATTTTTATAACCAATTATTGTTTATATTATATAATTCTAGATCTATATATTACATGTTCAGATTAGATACTACAGTCAGACCTCTCTATAATCACAAGTTGGTTGTGCTCTATTTTGGTTATTATATAGAGATGTGACTATAAATAAAAAGCCTTGTCATATCACATGACCAAAGGCCAATAAGCTTGCACATATTTTGAAATACTATTAAAACATTTAAAATATTTGATTGTAATTAAAGTGGTCCAATTTGGATTACCAGAGTGTTTAATGCAATAAAACAATACTAAAGTGTCTAAAATCATCCAAATCTAATTACAAATGCTGAGACTATTAAGGATTTTTTACTTAGATATTTAAATTTAATCAGTTTTTAAACATATATAGTGATACAAATCCTTAACAATCTTAGGAACTTGTAATTAGATTTTAATGATCTTAAACTTATTAGAATTGTCTCATTGAGAAGAACATTTTGGTAGTTGTTTTATCCAAATCAGATCACTGTATCAAAAGTTATTTGCTGTCAAACACTTAAAAATTTTAATAGAAATTTTAAATATACACAAATATAAATATTGGCTAATCAGATATTATAATCCATATTTAATCAAAATTTGGTGATTATATAACGAGGGTTTATTATTAATAAAATTAACAAAAAATTAAAATTTTTTTGTAATAGTAATTATAAGCTATTTGTAACTATAATAAGGTTTTTTACTATATTTAAGTTCAGAGATATTACATGATAATATTGGACATTTGGAAAATTTGAACATTTGAACATTTGAACATTGTCTAATTTGTCCAAATAATTTAATTGAACATAGTAAATTTTTTTATTAAACATCAGTAAGGCCATACAAATTTAACTACTTTTTAACTGACCTGGCCGGCTGGCTTTTTTTTTTTAAATTTTATATATAAAATTTTATGAAATTTATATAAAGTTTTTTTTAAAATCCCACCCGGTTAGGGCAGTGTCATTAATCACCTGATTATTTTTTATCAGAGGCCTACCCCCCTCCCTCTTCCTCAATATATAAATAGTCAGGTTCTTATATATAATTTCAACTTTTTTTACCCCCTTCCCCCCTAAAAATCACCTGATTTTTGTTACTCCCCTTATTAAAACATATAAAAAAATTTTTTTTGAGGTTTCCAAATTTTGACCCGGCCGGGTTATGAAAACCAATTGATGAATTTTTCATGGCCTAATAATAACCTTTTATTTTAGTATATTTTTAGTAGTTAAGATTATTTTATATTTCTTTGTAGTTAACTACGATAATGTATGATATGGAGTTACAATAGTATTGTAACTATTAAGAGCATATATGTTTAACTCTAATAGTTGCTAAAAGAAAAGTTTTTGATTTACCCGAATAAAGGTTTCTTTAGCACTATACTAACTTAATTTCTTTATTTTTTTAAATAAAAACGAAAAGAACTTCAAAGTTAAATTCATTTGTTTATATTTGAATTTAATATATGACACATTAACATGCTGTTTGCCATATTAACATGTTGTTTAATACACTACATGCTATTTAACAGTAATACTACTAAGCCTAACATATTAATGTGCTATTGAGAAGATTTATAATCTGTGCCGTTTAATACACATGCATGCTAACACGTTAACATGTTATAAAGAAAGTCTATACTGAATAAAAAGAAGAAAATCTATTTACAAAGTGTGAGGAAAAATAATCAGAAATTTCAAATCTCTAATATCACAATTTTGAAATTGTAATAGTATCTATTTAATAATTAATGTTTTACAATATGTACTTCTATATATAAATTGGGCATCTTTATTCAATAAATTTATTGGACATCTGGACATTGTCCAATATCTAATAGTTCAAAAAATTATTTGGACTTTTGGACTATACACAAATGTCCAAATATCCAAATGTCCAATTAAATTTAATTGGACATTGTCCAATAACAACTCTGTTTAAGTCTGTTGCACAAAATTGGGTGCTTATATAGAGGTGTAACTATATAGGGTGTGACTATAGAAAGGTCAGACTGTACAATTTTGACCAGTGTAAATCACAAAATAGTAAGATAATATAAATTAATTCTAGCATGTATCTAATTCTGTGGATTTTTATTTGTCACATATAAAAGTTTATCAAAAGATTCTATTTATTTGTAAAATTTAATATATAAAATATAACTTACAATCAATTTATTATTTAAATATAAGATTTTTTTATACATAATATACTAAAAATTGGTTTAATAATAAAAGTTACAACCCGTATAATTTATGAGAATTTTAAAGCCACAGGCCTAATTTTGTGGATACATAATGAACTTGATTTTTTGTTAAATAAATTGAACAAAGTTTGCTAAGAAATATTTTGTTATACTAAATTATATATAATATAAATTTTTTTACAGGATTTGAACAAGATTTTATTAATAGACTTGGCTGCTTAAATATATAGCATACACAAAAAATTAATTTTTTTATGAACTATGTATCTTGGGACCCTGTGATTCGAATTGGATGATTTTGGTACCATTTGAATCGTTTCACTGAGACGATTCGAACAATACCTAAATTATTCAAATTGGATTGCAAAGTCATGAGATATACAATCTACAAAAATAGATTTGATCACAGAAAACTCCTTATATCTCTGGATCCTGTAATCCAATTTGAATGATTTTAGCGCCATTAGATTTATCTCAGTGAGACAATTTGAAAAATACCAAAATCATCCAAATTGGATTACAGGATTATGAGATACACAATCCTATGAAAATATATTTGATCCTAAAAAATAATAAATATATCATTTATCTCAAGATATTGCAATCAAATTCAGCTAATTTTGGGACAGTGTTGGTACTATTAGAATCATCTCAGTAAGACGATTTGAATGATACCAAAATTATCCAAATTGGATTATAGAATCATAAGATATTATGAAATATTATAATCCACAGAATTGGGCGATCCACAGAATTAGGCATGATTACCTTAGCATATTTACTACTAGAAAAAGTAGCCCTGACATATATAACTCTCTCACTAACAAGATCACCCTAACAGAGTTAACTAAGTTCTTACTAAATGCCCCAAAACACAAAGCAACTGCAACTAGGCCAAACTAAATTGCAAATAAAGTCCTCCAATATCTCTTCAACAAATGCATAGCTCTTAATATAGTACCAAACTAATGGTTACAATCAAACATTTGGCCAATCTCTAAAAAACCAAAGTACAACTACAACCTTTATCTATGAGACCAATAATGCTCATTAACTATACCAAAAAGGTTTTTACCAAAATTTTCTGCAACAGACTAACTTATATCATAAGGTATTATAAATATTAGAAAAATAAATATAGCACAGATCTGCAAAGATCTGCAATCCTGAAAAATTTTAACAAATTCTGCAATAACTTGTGATATTATAATCAAAACTCAATGATTTTAAAGGTTACTTTTATATAAGCACAAATTATAATTAATGTAAAAAAAGTAATTTAGTAGAGGTATTTTTTAAAAATTTTATATATAATTATAAATAGTTGTTATATAGGTATGTTACAATTATATTAATTAAATCAACTTATATACAATAATTAAAGTTGTTTAGATGAATAAAATACACCTACTTTAAAATTTTATACAAATTAGATAACTTTTTATAGTACAGTTTTCATTTTGCATATTACAAATACAGTATAGCTAAAAAATTTAGAATTTTTTTTGAAGTATAAAATAAAAAAACATATTAATGAAATGTCAACTGATTTACATGAAATTTTAAAATAAATGTATATTTTTTTTAATAATATTTATTATTGTATAATAATCAATTTGCATAGTATTATTTTGACTTTTATATATAGCAACAATTAATAATTGTATATAAAAATTTTTAAAATAAATTTTAAAAAATTTCTATATACAATCATTGATCATTACTATATATTAAAGTCAAAATAATACTATACAAATCAATGATTATGCAATAATAAATATTGTTTAGAAGATTTAGAAGAATAAATCTAAAATTTTTATGTAAATCAGTTGATATTTTATTAATAAATTTTTTTATTTTACATTTCTTCAAAAAAATTACAAATTTTTTAGCTATATTTATTAATATATAAAATGAAAAACTGTACTAATAAAAACTTATTTAATTTGTATAAATATTTTAGAATAGATGTATTTTATTTTTTTGAACAATGTTTACTATTGTATAAAAATCAATTTTCTTAATATTATTTTGACTTTTATATATAGCAATGTTAATGATCGTATATAAAATTTTTTAAAATTTATATTAAAAAATTCATATATAACTATTGATCATTACTATATATAAAAGTCAAAATAATACTAAGCAAATTGATTTTTATACAATAATAAACATTTTTCAGGAAAATAAATACATTTACTCTAAAATTTTCATATAAAGCGGTTGATATTTCATTAATACATTTTTTTATTTTATGTTTCTTCAAAAAAAATTACAAATTTTTTAGCTATATTTGTTAATAAGTAAAATAAAAAACTGTATAATAAAAAGTATTTGATTTGTATAAAATATTAAAGTAGGTGTATTTTATTCTTCTAAACAACTTTAATTATTGTATAAAAGTTAATTTAATTAGTAAAATTGTAACTTTCTATATAGCAACTATCTATAGCTATATATAGATATTATTGTAAAAAGGTAATTTTATTATTAAAATCATCCAACAAATTCTAAAAAATGTGATAATGATTATAAGCCATTTGTGATTATATAGAAGAGTTTTTAATAATAAAACAAAATAGTATTAAAATATTACATGATTATATAGAATTTGTAATTGTATTTGAGGTGATTGTATACAGTTCCTATTAGTATAGGAAATTAGTGTTCTTAAAGTTCTTATGAGAACACTATTATAAATTTGTGAATAGTAAACTATTTTTATTATTCACTATTAAAAAATTTTTTGAGAACAGTAAATAATAATATTGTTCTCATAAGTATAATAATTAGCTATATAATTTTATGCCAAAACCAAAAATTAATGATAAAAGGGATTTCAATTTGCTATAACATTAGCAAATTTTATATATAGATATATATCGATTACTAACTGGTAAGATATATATCGATACACATCACCTCTGCTAATTACTATCGATAATGATAGTAATCGATATATATCAATATTAGGGTTCCGAAGTTTGATCCGGGTTTTATTTGAGTTTGATCAAACCCCAAATCAAACCAAACTCAAACTATAAATTTTATAAAGTTTGAGATCAAACCCAAATTCAAATAAAAAATAATCAAATTCAAACCAAACCCAAATACTATACTAAGTTTGATTTGAGTTTGATTTGAAGTTTGCAAACTAGTTTGAGTTTGAATAACAGAAATATATTTTTATATTTTAAACAAGTTACTTAATTGATAATCCACCTGCCAACTGGAGAGTGATCATAGGCGAAATGTGGCGTGCTTCCATTTAAAACTTTTTTTCTTACTAACTTAATAGTACTTGTCGACTAATTGAAAGTTGTAGAGCTTGTCAAGGCGCATCTAACGGTGGTTAGATGATCCAAAATGGACCAATGGATGGCAAGATATCGTCGAAAAACGATTGGCCGAATATAAAAATCCGTGACGGAGATTACATATGAAAATTATTATAGGCGAAATGTGTCGTGCTTCCATCTAAAACTTTTTTCTTACTAAGTTAACGATACATGCCCACTAATTGGAAATTGTAGAGTACGTCGAGACGCATCTAACGGTGGTTAGATCATCCAAATTGGCCCAATGGATGGCGAGATATCGTTAAAAAACGATTGGTCGACTATATAAACTTTCTTATGTAAACAATGTTAATATAGAGATTTTATATAGTCGGCCAATCGTTTTTCGACGATATCTCGCCATCCACTAGGCCGATTTGGATGATCTAACCACCATTAGATGCGTCTCGACGAGCTCTACAATTTTCAATTAGTGAGGATATATCGTTAACTTAGTAAGAAAAAAAGTTTTAGATGGAAGAACGCCACATTTCGCCTATAGTATTTTCATATGTAATCTCCACGGATTTTTATATAGTCGGCCAATCGTTTTGTGACGATATCTTGCCATCCACCGGGCCGATTTGGATGATCTAACCACCGCTAGGTGCGTCTCGACGAGCTCTACAACTTTTAATTAGTGGACATGTATCGTCAACTTAGTAAGAAAAAATTGTAGATGGAAGCATACCACATTTCGCCTATAGGATCACTCTCTAGTTGACAGGCGGATTATCAATTAAAATATAAAAATATATTTATATTATTCAAACTCAAACTAGTTTGCAAACTTCAAACTCAAATTCAAACCAAACTCAAATTTAACTAAAAAGTTTGCTTCAAATCAAACTCAAATATTTTTTTTAATCACAGTTTGGGTTTGAGTTTGATTTCAAATCAAATCAAACCCAAATCTGACCTAAAGTTTGATTTGATCCGGGTTTGTAGGAACCCTAATCAATATTAATCGATATATATCTGATATGATATCAATTAATAATTATTATATTCACATAATCATGCTTTTTGAACATTTTATAAGTTTTTGCAAGCTTTCGCAAGTTTTCACAATTTAATTATAAATTTTTTTTATTTATTATTATTATATAATATTTTAATTTATTAAATATACAATATTCACAAGTTTTTGCTATTTAATATAAAATTTTATTTTTTTATTATATATATATATATATTTTTTAAAATGTCTGCCTTGGGACTGAGGAATTTTTTATTCAAGATATTTGGGTTAGTGTCCCACTAAGGGCCACCTGCATTTGTTACATTGACGAGGGTACAACTAGCCACACGTACAACTTTTGGTCGTCTAATTTAAGTAGTCCACCCGAAGGTTACCCGTGGGTTCCACACTAGCTGCTATACCTGCAACCCGACTAGGGGATTGCCTATTTAAACCCTCTGATCCCTGCTCCTCGTGCCAACCTATCCTGTATCACCAGAACAGGCCCATTATATAAGCAGTTAGTCAGCCAGTTTCAGATGCTTATCCGTCGTCCTTAGGACTCATTTTGATTCTATATCCTCGGTGGAAAACTTGGTAGAGCAGTCCCTGTCCCACCTAGGTAATACCTACACTTTGGTAACTTACGCATTCACCGAGGTGAACAACTTGCAGTTGGAGGATACCCAACCCTACCATTACCTACTTCTGCCCTTATAAGGTTCGCTCCATCCCGGTACCCACTATCACTTTCCTACCGGTCCTACCCTGGGTTTTCCAGACTTCCAATCCAGTTGGCCCGGAAGGTTGATCTACCCGGCATTAGGTGCTGCTATGGTTTTTCTCCACCTGGTACCTACTTCTATAACATAGATCCTTTTCCTCCGGTACCTGATCCGGCAGCCAGGTTGGTAGACCTTGTCCCTGAGGTCGACGTCCAGTACTTCAGTTCCAGTCCAGTATTCCGGTTTTGGTAGCACCGTCGAAGATCTTTGCTACCTCCTTACTCGGGTCTTGCCAAATGGGTTTCTGTTTCTCCAGTTCCTTGGATTTGTCTGTATCATGCAACACAACTTCGCTGAAAGCTCCCATTCGAGATGGTAACCAAGGACTACAGGTAATATACCCAACCGATCGACAGGAAACAGTTACCGGAACACAGATCTATTTTTAAAGCGTCGTCAGTGGGATTTGAACCCTAGACCTGCCACTTGGAGGTGACAACTTACCAACTTCTCTAAATCACCATACCCTTATTTTTTTATTATATATTATATTTTAAATATTACATATATTATATATTATTATAAAAAAATGACAAAAAAAAATAAATCCCAAAAAAACAGAACTAAAAAAAATTAAAAAAATGAAAACAAAAAAAATAAACTATTATATTTTCTATATTTGCTCATATTTTGCTTATATTTGTTAAATTCGCTTATATTCGCTACTAGGGCTCCGACGGACCCGGACTGAGGCCAGACTTTAGGTAAGTCCGAGTCCGGTTCGAATTTCGAACCGGACTAGGACTCAAACTATTTTAAAACTCAGTCTGGTCCGAGTTCGAATATCAAACTTTTGCTTGGTTTGAGTCCGGTTTGAGCTCAGTCCGAAAAGTTTGAGTCCGGTCCGAAAGTCTGAAACCCAATCCAACACACATAGTGTTCTGTTCTGGGTAAGTATTACCCAGGTCTAGAAATAGGTTTCATGCATGCGCATGATTCTCCAATCATGCGCGTGAATGCACATTAATTCACATGTTTCCGAATCATGCGCATTTTATCCCATCAAAATTTATATAGGTACTAGCATCACCCGGTATAAAACTTGTCTATATCATAAATTTAATGCATTTTAAATAAGAACATAATTTTAATATTTTGTTTGTTTATTATATTATTTATTAGGTCGATATAAATAAATTATACTTTAAACTTATACTGGCTTTTCAGTTTTTTACTTGTACAGTAAGCACTTATTTTATTTTCTATTATATACTTTACATAGTACGGAATATAATAAGAATAGCGCAAGTTGAAAGCTGTATTAGATTGCTTGTTACAGTTTTATTATAAGATTAATAGATTGTAATATATTAATAAATAAGAAAAAATTTTAATCTTCATTTTTTTTTAACAAATAAAAATATTATTTGAAGCTTAAATACAGATAATATAAAGATTAACGTTAATACGGATAAAACATGTAATTTTTATATCATAAATAGACATAATCCATTCGTGTCAGTGAAGTTTTAAATACACTGCCGCCATGTTCAGAAATCGATCTTTTTAAAGAAAATTGGCGCGGATCCGTTAATCTGAAATCGAGACCTACTAGAATGTGTAACAAGAAATTTCATCAAAAAAGTATAAATAAAATGTAAGTTTGCAAGGTGGGTGGGTGGGCAGTACTCGCATCCATTTATTTGCACAGGTAATACAAGCTTCTGGAGAGGAAATAGCCAATCAGAGAGTGCAAATTTTGCCTATTCCAGATTAGCCCGACGAAGAATTTGATCACGCATAAAAGAAGAAAAAAGCAAAAATGTGCAAAAACTAATGTTTAAATCGATCTTGGTGCACTAATTAAAAATGACGGGAATAAAATTTTACTTATATTAAGCATCACTCTAACCTATAGCCTCTAACATTAAGACTAGTGATGTGCCATGTACAGTACTATACGTACTGTACTATACGTACTGTACATACTGTACGCTAAAATTTTTGCCGATCATTTATTAAGAGGGGTCAATAGAATTATTTATGTGCCAAATGACCAATCAAATTCATTAATTGATCAACACCCGATGAAGCTTTCTTGTTAGATAAATTAAATTTGTACATATTGCATCTAAAGTAGCGATCTATCTAAAGTAGCTACTTTAGATATATAAAGTAGCACCTTAATAAAATTAAGCAGGTATGTACATAGTATATTACTAATTTGCTATATTAAATATTTGCTTATTAAAAAAAATTAAAATATAGATACTAATTTAATTTTATTATATGATCTTAATTTTTTATATAAGCACTATACATACTGTACGCTAAAAAAATTTGGGTATTATTTTAATGATTACACTTCACTAGCTGCATACTTTAAAATGATGCAGATCCGATCACTAGATCACGAAAATTTTGCCTATACATACAAAGTCTTTTTCTTGGATATAATTTTTTATTTATTAAATTTTTTTTTTTGCTATTGAATAAACTTTATCTGACCTAATTAGCAACTCGA
>QKWP01000902.1:78021-95012 GCA_003550325.1 Gigaspora rosea | reverse complement strand
TTCTTGCAAAGTTCTAAAAGAAGTAAGGAATAAATAAAATAAAATAAAATAAAAAAAATAAGTAAAAAAAACAAACAAAAACAAAAAACAAAGCCGAAAAAATAACAAAAAAAAAACAAAAAAAATAAACTATTATATTTCGCTCATATTCGCTTATATTCGATTATATTTGTTCATATTCATGACTTCTTGCAAAGTACCAGAGATGTTAGAATTGGTGTTCTTGTAAAGTGCCAGAAAGTCAAGTTGTTTTCTTGCAAAGTTTCGAAAGAAGTAAAGGATAAATAAAATAAAATAAAGTTAAAAAAATAAGTAAAAAAAAAGAAAACAAACAAAAAACAAAATTGTAAGCAAACTAAATAAAAAATAAACAAAGCCCTAAATCTTCATTATGAGTTCGTGTTTTTCAATTAGAAATCGTCGAAGGTTTTCGCAAAGTGTCAGAAAAAAATAAATTAATAAAAATAAAAAAAACAAAAACAAAAATCATGAAATGAAAAAATAAATAAAACGAAACTTTGCAAAAACTTGCAAAAACTTGCATTCTTGAACTTTCAAAATTGCTAGAGAAAGTAGTTGTGTGTTTTTGCAAAGTGTCAAAAGACTGAGTTAGCTTGTGCTAAATACCAAAAAGTCACTGGATTTCTTGCAAAGTGCTAGTAGTAAAGTGTAGAAATAAAATAAAAAAAATTAAAAAATAAAAAAAATTAAAAAATAAAAAAAAATATAAATAAAAAAAAACAAACTGAAACTAAATAAAACAAAATGAAACTAAATGAAACTAAATGAAACCAAAAAAAACAAAAAGAAAATGAAGAAACAATGTAAGATCTAAATTATAAACAAAAAATAAAGATCTAATCTGATTTTGTAGTCAATTATCAAAAATCATCGAAACATTTTGAAAATATTGTAAAACATGTCATTGATATGATACAGGTTGCAGATCGTCCTAAAATATTTCGAAAGTATTCAAAATATTAAAAAAAAAAAGAAAGAGAAAAAAAGAGAGAAAAAAAAAAGAGAGAAAAAAAAGAAAAAGAAAAAAAAGAGGGAAAGTAAAAGGGAAGAAGAATAAAAATAGGTCGAAACGGCCTTTTTTTTATTTTTTTTTTAAGTTTTTTTTTTATTTTGTGGAATATATTTTTATAATCTAGGATACATTACAAATTAAATGGGCATAGAAAACTTTTTAAAAATTTTTTTCGTTTTTTTTTTATCTGGTGATTTGGGTTGAAATTTTTGTGACTTGGTCAAAACACTAAAAATTTAATATAAAAAATGATATATATCGATTATAGATATATATCGATTTTTATCCAATTAATCAATATATAACGATATTATGATATATATCGATTATAGATATATATCAATTTTTATCCAATTAATTGATATATAACAATATTTTAATCGATATATAATAAATTTTATAATCGATATAAAATGATTAAGTGCTATATATTGATCAATATCTATGTATAAAATTTTCTGATGAATAGCAATAACAACTATTTATATTGGGTGTTTTTTTTTTTTTTTTAGTAAGAACACTAACAAATTGGTTAAGAACACTTGTAGCTAATATATTGTTCTTATGAGAACAATAATTGAGTTTGAAATTTCCAACACTAATTACAACTAAAGATGGATTTCATGCGTATACATAATTCCTTAATCATGCACATTAATGTACATATTTCTGAATCATGCGCATTTTATCCCATTAAAATTTTATATAGAAAAATTAAATATAAAATAAGTATACTTAACATATTAATCTATCTATATACTTCAATTCTGAGTCTATTTGCTTAACATTTTTGATTGGTCATATCTAAAAAATCTGACCTAAATATAGAAATACTAACAGAAATACATAAGATAATTATGACTATTATTATAGTTAAGTAATTATGTAATATTTGAGTAATTATGATACTATTTTTTAATATCCTTATTAATGCCTTTAAACAACACAAATCATGAAATGTGAATTTTTCAAATTTACTTTTGTTACTGGATTGTCTAATATAGTCTGACCTCCCTATAGTCACACTCCATATAGTCACACCTCTATTTAAGCACCCGATTTTGTGCAATGGACTTAAATATAGTAAAAACCTTATTATAGTCACAAATCATTTATAATCACTATCACCATGAAAATTTGATTTTTTAACAATTTTATTATTGGCCAATTTTATATTCACATATACAGTCGCACCCCTAAGTGCATGCCCCCTAAGTGCAAACCCTCTCTATATGCAAACCAAAGCTCGGTCCCGAGCTCGGGACTTAGTCACCTTCGATATTCTGCATATGCACAAAATTCCGGGGTACCAAATATAATATGCATTCCTCGTAAATGCATGCACGTGACTAAACTTAAAAACTGACCAATCATAACGCATATAATATTCTGTATTCTATTGTTGGTACGATACCTTAACTAGATTTATATTTGCACAATTTAAATCCTAGCGAACATTTTTTATACATTTCATGCGAAGTAAAAGTAAAAAAATATAATTTTTTAAACTTTATTTTAGATCGTTTCGCATAACAATCTTGGCCCACCAAAAAACGCCTACCAAAAAACGTTCAAATGAGTCTATATACAGATAAGTATTGTTAAACGTACTGTATAATATCTTATCTATTACAAAAAAAATTTACTAAAATTTATAAACCGGATCTTTTTTTATATGCAACCAACCCAAAAAATCCTAGAGCCTTATTAGATTGAATGAAACATTTAAAATGAATTAATTTTCTCCCGTAAAAAATTGATCAATTTTACGTTGTTGCATTTGGGTCACTTTAACTTTTTTAATAAATTTTTCTACTTTTCTTAGGGCATTAACGTATTCTTCTGCATCATTTTGCTGAAGCAAAAATGTACGCACGGTTTCCAAACTCACATTTGCCGTATTAGCACTAACTATAGAAATTTCAAGACTATCATCTATATCTTCCAATTCAATGGTTGTTGGTTCATCAGCTCTAAATGTTTCAACAAGATCGGTAATAACTTGGTCATCCGAAGGAACTTCATAAACGACGTTTTCTTCGGGAATTGCCAAAAATTCTTCAACTGGCATAGGATCTGGAAGGTCGAGAGTTTCAAGTGCGTTCAAAATATCATTAAGTACAGGATCTGCAGTTCGACGCAAATCTTCTGAGGGACTTCTTAAATAGAAGCTGGTATCTGCAGGAAGAATTTTCGTGTGTGACCAACAATTCCGAATTGTACTGGTGCTAACTTCATCCCAACTTTGAATAAGAAAATGGATAGCTTGTAACACGTTCATTTTTAAATTTTCTGTACGCTTTCCATTTTCGATTTCTTGTAGCATCCAACTTAAAAAAATTATAAATTTTTAGATTCAAATTTGTACGTACGTACGTATAAAAGTATTTTTTTTTATTTTTTTTTAAAAAAATAAAAATCTAAAAGCTTACCGAATATGAAGACGACGATAATGCCTTTTGAAGCTTACAATAATTCCTGCGTCCATGGGCTGGATTTTCGAAGTCGTGTTTGGAGGTAAAAACGAAATGTCAGTATATTGGAGAGTAATACCAGTAATATCATGACTAGTGCAGTTGTCGAGAAGTAAGAGCACACGTTGACCATGATACTTAAGACCGACTTGGCGATCAAATTCTTTAATCCATTCCTGGAAGAGGGAAGTAATCATCCAAGCCTTAGCATTATTTCTGTATGTCATAGACAAATTACTGATATTGATATTTTTAAAGCAGCGCGGTTTTTTGTATTTTCCAATTACAAGGGGATTAAATTTATGTGAGCCATCCGCGTTTGCACAAAGTGCAATTGAGAGGCGTTCCTTGCTTATTTTACGTCCCGAAAGACGTTGAGTTGCCAATGTCCTATCAGGTTCCAACCTAAAGGTAAATTTTATTAAAATAATTAAAAAAAAGTCTCAAATCCATTAAATTATATTCACATAACTATACATAGATGAGAAGTTTATACCGATAGAAAAAACCCGTTTCATCCATGTTGTAAATTCTTTCAATAGGGTAATTCGCACACTTATTTTTTATCAAAGGCAACATTTTATCAATTGCTACCTCATCAGCAGACGCAGCCTCTCCTTGAAGTTTACGTAGACGAATACCATTTCGACTTTTAAATTTATAAAGCCAGCCAGGGGAGAAGTTTAGCGCTCCTTGAGGAATTTCCAAACCATCAGCAAGTGCTTTTGCTTTTTCGATAAGCAAAGCATCACTTAAAACAGTTCGATGCTGATAAATCAGCACGAACTCTTTAAGGGCAAGATCAAGTTCTGGATAAGTAGTGGTTCTGTGACGCTTTGCATTCGAATTAACAATTTCATTTCCAATTCGTTGATCACTTGTTTTTAAAATACGCGAAACTGTGCTTTCATCAATTGTAAGATTCCACTTGTCCTCAATCCATTTAACGTATTGAGACTGAGTTCTTTTATTTTCATGAGCATAAACACAAAAATCGCGTTTTTGTGCATCAGTAAGAGTTGTTCTCTTGGGCATTGTTTCTAAAAAAAAAAAAAGTTGATTATACAGGGATAAGTATTAAGAGTTTTTTTATACTATTTTTAACGTATATGATCAAAAGGGTTTTTTTAATTGATTTTTTTTTTTGCTTTAAAGGTGTCGTTTTTACAAATAAGTTAATAAAGCATTTAATCGGATAAGTTTAAATAAGGCCATTGGATTTATTAGAGTAGCATGTATTAAATCAAATCGATATCTATCGATATCATTGTACTTTATTGGAGCAATTTAATAATTGATGAAGGTACAAATTTTAAATTTAATACATAATATGAGTAATCCGAATTGGGTGAATCTATAATGATGAAAAGTGACTAAATAAAGTACACTATCTGGCGTCCCCTCAGGAGGGTTTAATAAAAAAAAAGATGAAAAATGTAAGATGATTTGTAAATAACGTGTCAATTCGCTCAAATTTGCCCTCAATTGTGTACAATTACCAATTAAAAAATTTTTGTGGCTCGAACTCTCGTTTTTGAATGATATCATACTTGATTAAAATGGCACGTGGTAGTAGAGTCGCATTTCAATTACCTTCTAAAAATGGAATATCAACTGTTTTTACCTGTTATCATAGTATTACCGTTATGCCTGCATTACTAGATTCAGCAAGGCGTTCTTTATTGATAAATAGCTTACTTGAAATTCCCACGATTAATTCTAAAATTCCTCACGACTAATTCTGAAATTCCCCCATGATTAATTCTGAAATATCTATTTTTAATTCGCTACAACAAATTCAATTGCTAATTTTATACTATACCTGCAAAGCTCTAATCTCGAGTTGACTTTTTGTTTAAATTTAAAATTTTTGAAATCTAAATTTATTTTTCTTATGTTAAAACCGGTTTAGACCGATTTTAACATAAGAAAAATGGATTTCAATTCCAATCTCTAATATGCACATATCTGATACTGTATATACTTACATACATATACACTTATAGTATTATATTTATTAAATATACTTAGCTACTTCTGTATATTTTTAATTCTTATGTTTTCTTTAAATAAATTAAAGTTTACTATACTTTTTTTTTATATTAATTTGAATTTTTATTATATTAAATGAATTATTAATTTTATAAATTAATATTCTCTAAATGCATATTTATATCCGATTCCTAAGGCATGCATTTAGAGAGGGTATTCTATAAATGCATACCCCCTCTAAGTGCATAATTATGTCCGGTCCCAAGAGCATGCACTTAGAGGGGTGCGACTGTATTTAAAATTATTTATTAAAGCTTCTTAAATGCTATGGAATTAGGAACCAAGGGAAGTTAACCAAAAAGGCACCTAAAGCTGAGATACAATGACCCATCTGAGCTAACTGGGAGAGATCGGTTATAGGACTGGTTGATGTAGGTATCGGGATTGGAATGAACCTTGCAAGAGCAAGGATACTGTGTGGTTTAATGGTTAGCCCTAATTGCTAGTGGTGGCCTCAGTCATTGCGAAGGTATTCAATACCTAATCTAGAAATGTGTGGGATATAGAAAGATTAGAGGGTATGTACTACACCCTCTCTAGGGTAATCTGGCAGTTGGAATGCTACTAGATTACCTATAGAATTAGGGTCCAAGTAGTATGGCAAATGTCGATCTGGGTGGTCTTTATTTGAAGCAGCACAAGGTTATGTGTAGGTGTGATTGTGGTGGGTGATACAGGACAGGGGACACCAGAGAGTTTAAATAGGTAATCTCCTAGTTAGGTTACAGATACGGCGTATAGTATAGAACCTTCGGGCGGGCTACTTAAAATAGGCAACCAAAAGTTGCACGTGTAGCTATATGTACTCTCATTAACCAAGAATGTATATCTAAAAGCCTAATAAAAATCCGCTTACATGCGACATTGAAAAAAAAAAAGCTTCTTAAAGATTTGATAGCAAATAACTTTTGATCCAATGATCCGATTTAGATGAACAACTACCAAAATGTTTGTTTCAATAAGACGATTCTAATGAGCCCAAAATCATCAAAATTGAATCACATGCTTTTGAGATTGTTAAGGATTTGCATCGGGAAAATAAAAATATTAATAATCTGCAGTAATGTTCAAATTTATCAAATAAGTGCAGAATTTTGTTTAAAAAATTTCAAAGATCTTCAAAATTTAGATTTTTGCAGTTCTTCGCAGAATAGTTTATACCACTAATAATGCTTATATTGCTTATATCATTTATAACGCTTATAACGCTTATATCACTTATATCACTTATAACGCTTATATCGCTTATACCATTTATAGTGATTATACTGCTTATAATGATTATAATGCTTATAACACTTATACCACTTATAATGCTTATGATGCTTATAATGCTTATAACGCTTATACCACTTGTAACACTTATCATTGTAAATTAACACTTATAGCGCTTATTCTAAAATGTATTTAAAGTCACAAAATTTCCCTTAGTCAAGGTAGACTAGAATAGACCCAGACCAAGACACCCCACTTCTCCTTCTATTTATTATATATTTTGTACTGGGATTTCTTAGGACAGAAACCTAAGAATAGCCCTATCTTAGATTATTAATAAAAAAACTATTTATCTTAATAACACTAAGTTTATTATCAAGTAATAGTAAAATCAATAATCCTCATTGAATACTATCACGAACTGCTCTTAAAGAAGAGTATAATTTCTTACAGACTAAGGAATTATACCTACCTTTTGGATACCACTATAAACCAATAAAGAATTCCTGTAGCCATGTCGTTGTTATAGTAAGGAGTTAAGGAAGGCCTCCCTATTGTAACAATAGTTTTTCAATATTAACTAAATTAGCGTTATAGCATCTCGCTTATAAACCAATTGAAATGGTAAATACCCAGATCAGTATTGTACGTTTTGGCTATCCAAGACCTTTTTTGGTCTTGTCCACGTCCAAATGTCCAATTGTCCAAGATTGTCCAAAGCTTATACAGGCTTTAATAATATTAAATTTGTCTAAAAAATATATGATTATATATTTTTTGAGATGCTAAACACATTCTAGTTAAAATTAAAATATATTGACTTAATAAAATTTTAAGTAATTTTACTTTATTTAATTGTCCAAGATTGTCCAAAATTGACCAAACTACTGTTTAATGTGTCCCGTGACAACACTGCCCAGATCACTTATTGTTATATTTATAGCCCAAATAGCACTTCTAACTAGTAATTTAAGCTGTATAGTTTTAGTCAACTGGCTTAGCCAGCTAACTAAATCATTGGCTAAACAGCTGGCTAACAGCTGTATTTTGAATATTTCTGGATATTTGGTTTGACTTTATGTTTCTTTTTGGAATTTACCAAATTCTTATAATAGTTAGCTTTTAGCCGCATTTAGCCAGCTAATCACATTATCTCAGCTGGCTTAGTCAGCTAAGCCAGCTTAGCTATGGCTGCCTTAGCTGGCTTAAAGCACTACTTCTAACATACTCATGCTACTTATTTTGTTTTTTGTGCATATCTTCCGGATGACTCTCATAAATTTTTGTACAGTATATTCTGCATGCCCATTTGCTTCTGGATAATAACTTACTACAAATCTTTGATCAATATTTAGCCATATTGCTAACTCCACTAGCATATTGTTTTTAAACTCTATTTCACAATTGGAAAATAATATAGCAAAATACCCATATCGAGTAATAACTTTGTCCCAGATAAATTGAGCGACATATTTGCATTTTTCTTTCTCAAAGCTTTGCTTTCTGCATAACCTATTAACTCTTTCATAGCTAGTACTACATGCTCATGATCTTCACTTGTTTTAGATAATGGTCCTAGACAATTGATATATAGCTTATAGAATATCCAACTCATTGCAGTTATGTGAATCAGTTCCTTCATCAATTTAATTGCACACTTTTGACACTCCATATATGCTCTAATATACTTCTTCATATTATCATATACATTTCCAGTTGCCCAATAATAGTTTATTATATTTTTCTTGCCATACTATCCACGCCTCTATGTCTTCTTCTTCTGAGGTCCCATGGTAATTTGTCTTTAATATTTCAAGTATTTTCTCTTCTTCAAATATAACTCTTTGGTGGTATACCTACTTTCAACCTTTTATATAAATGGTCTCCAATCATGCAATATCGTTTCATTTTTCTTTTTAATTGTAGTAAGTCATATGACTTCACATTCTGCTCTATTTAAATCCTTGCAGATATTCTTTTATTTATACTAAATCTTGCTTTTGTTATCAAATTTTTTACTTGCATTATTAATCTGTCAATGAATTTTCCATCCTTAGACCTTTCTTGTACTCAATTTTCTGGATATTTTGACATACCGTTAGTATTCTCATATCTTCTTCTGTTTTTATAACTAATCTCAGACTCGAATGCTTGCAAAGCTAAAACCTATCTTATTAAGCACCCTTTTAGTATAGCTTTGTTGAATAACCATTCTAGAGCTGATGATTTACTTGTATATTAAACTTAGTTTCTTCTACATACCACTCATTGGAATTACAACCAAATACAATTGCTAAGTACTCTTTTTTTATGACAGTGTAATTAATTTTATACTTATTGAGCTTCCTTAAGTCAAATGTTATAGGTCTCAAATCTCCTTTTTCATCTGCTTGTTTTAACACTACCCTGACCAATATGTTACTTGCGTTTGTATATAGGTAATACAGTCTTTTTTTCTGTTTTTGCTTTACTTCATTCAGGACCTCTTTTTATAACAACATCCCCTTTAACTTTCGAATGCTTCTTTTTGTTCCTTGCTCTATACAATTTGCTAGACTTTTTCATAAAATCAGTTAAAGGTCTGGCAGCTTTACTAAAATTTCACAAATCATCAATAATGCCCTACAGTCCCATGAAATAATCTTATTTTATGCAATTCTGGGCTCAGGCCAATTTTGTATTTTCTTTAAGCCCATTTTATTAACCTTTATCTCTTCCTTACTTACAATAAGGCTATATATGCTTATCTCTTTGTAGGCTATATTACATTTCTTAGCTACAAAAATTAGCTCTGCCTTCTTGAAAGTTTTTGCTAAATCTATAAATGCATCTACATGTTTCTAAAGACTTACATCAGTCCACAATTCTACATTATCTTGATATGCGGCAGTCACCTTTTTCTACTTTTCTTCTTTTAGTATCAAGTCCATCAATATTTGAAATATTTCACTAGCATTCTTTAAACCCATACACATCACTGTATATCACAAGACACTCAAAGTTGTCGAAACAGCTACTTTGTCTTAGTCTTCTTCCTATATTCGTATTTGCCAATAGCCTTTAAATGCATCAATACTAGAGTACAACTCAAGCCCTGCTGCTTGTTTCAATATAGCTCTAATAATTGGTAGTGAATAACTATCTTTGATAATATACTTATTCAATAGTTTCATATTTCCTACCACACATATATGGTCAGTTCCTCTTCCTTCTTATCCACTGGAAAATATTAAATATGCATACAGCTCATTACTCTCTTCCAATAACTCATATTTTATTATTTCTCTTAAGTGATCTTTAAATAATTGCACTTTTTCTAGATTATTGAACTTAATTAGCCTTAATAGATCTTGAGGTATTTTAGTATTTCCCGTTCTAACCTCATACTCTACCTAATTGGTCTGCTCTAATTCTGACAAATGATATGCATAAGCCTTAGGTACTTCCTATATTAACCATTCTACTACATATTGCTTTTCTGATGGAAAAAGATTTGGTTCAATATTAAGTACAATTACATTGTCTATTATTAGTTTTCATAATATCACTAATCCTAGACTTGATAGTGGTACCTCTTTATTACATGATCTTAAGTCAGGTGGGTAGTATCATGATTTTCCAATTTCTCTATATCCAAAGTTATTTTTTAAGACAGATATCTCATTATTATTATTTTTTTTTATTTATTAATATCAAGTACAGAAATAGGATAGTAAGTTACAATTATATCAGGGTGATATATAAAGAAATACTATATTTAAAATTTTTAACTAATCGTCTAATAATCTATGCAATAGGACAAGCCTATCACTTGCAGTCAGGGCTAACCCTTAGACTGCTACAGAAAAAAGATGTGATATTTCACCTTATACTTTTCTATTTTAAACTAAAAGGTAAAATTTTTAGTTTAAGAAGGCTAGAGGAAACCAAAAATATCTCATTATTTATTAATCAATAACTATGTACTATCACTATTCTATTCATCTCTTCTTTTTCACTCTCCCAATCTTTATTTGTCTTTTTATTTTCCTTCTCTTCCTTTCTAACCCAATTTTGCTATAATAATAAGAATATCAATGTTTGGTTCTTAGAAGATACAAAGCACCAATACTTATTTTTCTTCTAATAAGTCACATTGTGCCTAGCTATCTACGTAATCCTAATAAAACATCAAACTTGCTGATTCCATAACATAGAAGTCTTGATTCATTACCATGCCTTCAACTTCATCTTTTACTTGCAGAATATATCCCACAAATTCACTCATATGATCATCCGCTATTCGGCCTTTCCCATATGCCTTCTCCTAAGTAAGTCCCTTTTGTCTTGTATATCTTTCATGTATAAGATTTAAGCTCAATTCAGAATCAATAGGCACATTAATTTCTTTTTATTTATTAGAGCTGCCAAATTGGAACAATTTTATCCTCTTTTCCACCTTCTTCTGCCCTTGTACAATTTGTACTCAGACATCCATATCTATTATAACTATATCTTTTTTCTTACAAGCCAATGCTTTCATGATTTCATTTTTTACCTTTGGTGACCATTTGAACAATTGCACTAATGATATATTGATCTTCAGGTCAGCAATGGTTTTCAAGACATTAAGGTCTTCTACCAGTTCCATTAAAGGTATGTACATAATTGAATCTCAATATCTTTACTTTGTTATTAGGCGCTAATTTAACTAGTAATGTTTTAGCTACTTTTCCAACTCTTCCTCTTTTATTTGATCCTTCCACTAATGTATAATTCTGTTTTCTTTTTTCTAGCCTTCTGACATCTCCTACAGCATATTCTTCATTAACCAATTCAATTATTAGATTTTTTTTATTTACCTTCTTGTTTTCTTCTTTAAGTTTTACTAGTCATATATCCAGGCATTTTCTTTTTTACTTTCTTTCACCACTTGTGGTTCCTTTTTACTGCTGTCATTAAACCATCCTTTTGTTACCTTATTCAGCAATCATGTGAGATATGTCCATCCCATTAACAGATGTAATACCACACTGAACTATACTCATTTTGAGGTAGTTTATCTTTAACAGTAAAATTTTTTACTGCTTTTACTAACTCTTTTACTATTTCTTTTATTTCTTGTATATCATTATCTGATTTCTTCTCTGCATAGCGCTAGTCAACTTATAATATTACTCAATTTGCTTCTTTCATTTAAGGCTTTAGCTACCTTTTGTATATCAAATTCATTATCTTTGCTATATTTCTTAATTTTTATTACCCAGTTCCTGGCCTCATGGAAAATGTTCTTCAACTTTTGATCGATATTCTTCTTTTAGTCTAGCAATAAACCATTTTCGTTTCTTTCTATCTCATATTCTTTTTTGACTACAGGGTGCCAAGTCGAATCTGTTACAATATCCAACTACTGATTTGTTTTCTTCTTGCTTGACCCTCATTAACCTTGCAACTCATTCCTCTATATGGTATTTAGTTTTTGTAGCTTTACTATATTGGTTTTCAGGTTGGTCCAGGCTGTTGATGCCTTCATTAATTTCTGTACCTATACTTTGGCCCAGTAATAGGTTGGAAAAGTTGGAACATGTGTTGGAACATTTTAGAACATTTTAGAACATTTTTATAAATTAAAATTACTCAAAATTTTATTAAATAAACTACTTTGATTTTTAAAAAAATATATTTAGCACTTAAAAAAATATATAATTGCATATTTTATAAATTAACTTATTAATTATTAAAACTTGGGGCTTAGTTGGAACATTTTGGGACACTAGGATATTGGAACATTGGAACACAGCAAAAAAGCTTGGAATACTGTCTGAACCTATTAATGCTTTGGCCTTTTCAGCTATATGTAGAACAACTACCTTTTTATTGTAATTATCATTCTACTGCTTCGACTCTGCTACATTGCAAAGTCAAAAAGAAAGTCCTCAATATTCTCATTCTCATTACTATGATAATATAGTTTTACTACTATATCCTTAATTTTTATAGCTTATACCTTTTATATGATAGTATTTATTCTATTTACTGTGTTTGAATATATATTTTATATTACTCACTTGTGATTAATTAATTAATTATTTTATTTATATATATATAATTTTTTTTCTATGTTTGGTTTAAGAGTTTGTTGTACCCAGGTCCTTCTGTTAAAGAGTTAATAGTCACACCAGATCTAAAATCTAATTCAAATAGTCAACACAAATTTTCTAATATATTAGGCACTTTGATCACAATTTTCACACTTTTTTTATAGCACACGTTCAATATCCCTTAAACCATCCAGTTTCAGCAGGCAAATTTGCCTGCTTAAATTTTATAAATTTATATCTGATCTATTTTTTAAAAATAAAAATATTTTATAATTTTTTTTAAAATAAAAATTATGATTATAAACTATTTAAAACTTCTTTTTATTTGCTTAATATTTATAAAAATTTGAAGTTGTTTATAAAATAAAAATTTATAATTTTTTAAAAAAATTTTAATTTTAAAAATTTTTTCTTTTTTTTTAGTTTTACTTAATAAAAATATAAGATTGACCCCCTATTACCTTAATCCAAAGTTGTAGACAATTTAAAATTAAACTACTTTTATTATTAAAACTTTTATAACTTATTAAGCAAAATTTGAATTTTACTTAGTAATAACTACAAAATTTCTCTTTGGGAATATATAAAATTTTAAGAAACTTTTTAAAATTTAATAGTAAAACTAAAAAATAAGTTTTGTAAAAATGTAATATTTTTATCAAAATTAAAGATAGAATAATAAAATTTAATTATATTATATGTAAAAGGAATATCTTTAATTTTATTCAATAAATAGGGGGGTCAAGCTTAAATAAATTTTAAGAAAATTTAAAAAAACTTTTTAAAAATAATTTTAGCAGGCAAATTTGCCTGCTAGACGGTTTAAGGAATAATTTTTTATTTATTACTTATTACTAGTAAAGAATCTATCCCTTCACTTCTAATACTTTTTTTTATTTATATTTACATTTTGCATAATTATGCTATATGACTATCTATTTGCATATAATTACTTATTTGTGTCATCCTTACAAATGCCTTATGACTTTCTATTATTGTATATTGTATTTAATTTAAATAACTCTATCATCTACTGATTATTGATCACAGTATCATTGTACCTAATCCCGATTCTGATTTTGATCAATCATAATCTCATGTGCCTTGTTTGAACCATATTGCCATTCTACTACTGCACTTCTTATCTTGTTATACAATTTACTATCTATTTGTATTCTGTTCAACAGATACAAGGGCTCTCCAAAAACTGTACAATAGTTTCATATCTTTTTTGTTATTTTTAGTGAGTCTTTTTGCTATTTTTCAATAAATCTTCATTATTTTTTGGTGGGTTCATTTGTTTTTCATCAGTTTTTAATAGGTTTTTCTAGTAAGCAGAGTTTTCATTATTTTTAGTAGTTTCTTTTGGGCAGTTCTTTAGTAAGTTTTTATCATTTTTTAGGGGCTCTTTCAGTAATTTTGTTGTGTTTAGCAAGTTTGTTCAGTAGGTTTTTTTATCTCTTTGTCAATTTTTGGTAGGTTTTTCTAGTAAGTTCTTTAGTAGTTTTTATCACTTTTAGAGAGTTTTTAGTAAGTTCTTTGGTGGGCCTTCTTTGTTATTTTTTTAGTAGATCTTCTTTGTTGTTTTCATTGAGTTCTTTTGTAATTTTATTATTTTTTAGTAGGTTCATTTATTAGTTTTTTGTTTTATTATTTTCATTTTCTGTTTTATGTATTTTTGCTATTTTTTCATCATGATTTCTTGTTATTTTTGTTCTGTTTTTATCTATTTTTTTTTTGCTTTATTTATCTTGTTTTTTTGCAGTTTTTGTTCTGTTTTGTTCTATTTTTTTCTACTTTATTTACTATTTTTTTAGTTAAAATAAATAAAAATTTAATAAAAAAATAAATAAATAAAAACTTAATTAAAAAATAATAAATAAAAAACTTAATTAATAAAAAAAAATAAATAAAAAACTTAATAAAAAAATAAATAAATAAAAAACTTAATAAAAAAAAGTATTAATACATATTATTGATTTTGATTGGTTGATCATGGGTTGCTATAGTAATAGGTTGCTATAAAATAATGCCTTCTTTAAATATATAAAAATTTAGCTAGTATTTAATATTTAGGCGAGTATATAGTAATTTTTTTATTTGCTTTTGGCTATTATACATACCTCTGGTTTGTGCAGATTTATACATTTTTAAAAATTTTCACAAAATTTACAAAAAAATTTCTTTTAAATATAGTTGTAGGGTCACAGATCTTTGCAACTTTTTAATTATTGTTTTATTAGAAATCTGCACAGATCTGAACCCAAAAAATTCTTCTGATTTATGTAATAAACCAAATACTAACAAAATAAAATGTAATAAGATAAAAAAGATAAAGAAAACTTCTTGCTAATAACTAAGATACTATTAAAGTTATCGAAGGTGCTATGTACATATATCAAAAGCCTATTTCTAATCTATATTCTACAAACAAACATATGTTTTAAAAATATTTTGTTACTTTTTTACAGATCCACAATATGTACAATATTGGTTTCTTTTTGGTATGTGCACAAACTAAAAAAGAAAGGAGTAAATACTGTTAATTTTTTGCATGGAGTAAGACAAAATACTCACTTTGTTAAAATTTTAAAAAAGCTATAAAGGTAGCAAAGAGTGCACCAACTTGTAAAAAACTTAAGTATATGCTTTGCCAAATAGCATATATAACCAAAGTCTGCTTTACTTATGTTTTCTTATCTTTTAACAAAATTCCTATAGTTGTTGCTTTACTACTTTTTCTATATTAACATAGTATTCTACCTAAAGAGTCAAATCTATAAGAAGATAACACTTTTTTAACTCTATTTGTTCTTCTCATATATGATCTGGAACTCTATATTTAGGTTGTGAGTTTTTGTTGTGTACAAGTATATAATAGCAAAGTTTTTATAAATCACTATTTTTAAAAAAGTTGGACTAAGGTTCATTAGAGAAAGTTGATTTAAAATAAACCAAAATTAAATTTAATAAATATTAAGTTAAAAGTTAATAGTTAGGGGCTAGGGTGGAGAGCATTGTATATAGTAAAAGTTTGCAAGAACTTTTTTTGAGTTAGAGATATTTTTTTTAAAAAAATAACAAAATACATTAATTATATGTTATGTCAAATCCTTACATTATACTGCATTTAAAAAATTTGATTGGCAACAATCATTATAGTGTTAATACTAGTAGTCATTTTAGTAAACTTATTAATAAATTTTATATATTGTATTTATATACTTTTATATATCATAAAATTTTAGATAAAAATTAATATAAATTTATATAATAACTAGGCACATGAGTTGTTTAAAGGGAGTTGAATAGTGTATGCTATATCATATTGTAGTGAAATTATCAAAATTTTATCAATTTCATATTATGATTTATAGCAAAACAGATAAAGATTTGTATTAAGGCCATGCAAATTTTTATAATTGGTTTAAATAACAGCTTGGTCAGTAAAGTGAGGTTTGTAAATTTTTAATACAGTTAACTAATAGAAGCTTTCTATTTGACAATCAGATAATATAAAGTGATATATATCCCTTAGATTGTAGTAGAACATAGGCAAATTTGCCTGCGTTTTTGCACTTTTTTAGCTCTGATTTACTTTTTTAAAATACTAAAATAATTAAATAAAACTTTGTACAATTATATTTGAAAATAATGATTACTTTTTTGCAAAATTAGTTTTTATATTATAAGAAAATAAATTATAGTTACATATAAGCTGAAAATAGATAATTTTAAGAAAATTTTTTTAAAAAATTTTATTACAATTTTTCTGCGATCTTATTTAGTTTTAGTTTTAGAACTATAGTTCTTAAGACAATATTGTAGTTTATATAAAGGATGACAACTTTCATTATTGCAACTTTAATGATTTACTTGTAAAAATTAAGACTTGTATTAGAAGTAAAGATTTTTTTTATAGACGGGAACATATAAAATTTGAAAAAATCTAAAGAAAAATTTTAATAGTAAAAATGCCAATACAAGAACTTTAAACATTTATTATATTAAAGTTTTCTAATGATTTTAAAAAAATTTTATAACAAAGTTACTAAAACAAAACTTAAAGAATATTTTTTACTTAGAAAAGATATGGCTAAAATCAATATTTAAAATTTTATTAAAAATTTTAAAATA
>QKWP01000902.1:40289-74758 GCA_003550325.1 Gigaspora rosea | reverse complement strand
TTTGTGTTTAGTTTGGTAAATGAGAGTGTATTGCCATGTTTTAGAGAGCCATTCTTTAATTCTATATTCAAAAATTTGTTTTAGGAGGGGTGAAGAGTTTATAATTTTTTCAGTTATATTGCTTCCTGTATAGATACAGAGTTTGTGAAGTGTAGGAATATTGAGGAGCAAGGGTTTGTTAGAATATTATTGCTTGTATTTAGAGATAGTTTAAGAGATCTTTTTATTTGTTTAGTTAGGAGAGTTGAAAGTTTGTTGATTTGTTGATTTGTTAAAAGTGTTGCTTGAAGAAGATATTCTATTGAAGGTGCGAGAATTGTATTGAAAAGTCTTGAAATTTGAATTGGCAAAAGTTTTTTATATTGGATCAGTTTAATAAAGCTTTCAATTTTTTCTATAATTTTTTCGAGAGTTGGTTTAGTTGAGCCAGTACCATTAAAAAAGATTCCTAAGTACCTAATTGTATCATGGTGTTTTCGAAGAGGAATAGTTTCATTGTTAAAAGTTATAGGAAGTATGGATGAAGTATTTTGGTATCTAGATTTAGGGGAGATAAGTATTAAATCTGATTTGGAGGGATTTACTTGTATATTGTTAAATTTATATAGTTTAGAAACATCATTTAGTAAGTTTTGAAGTGAATTTGGATCTTCACAGTGCCATACTGTATCATCCATAAATGCTAGTGGGGGTATGGTAAGAGTAGATGGGCTTTTTTGAGTTAGTTCTAGTGGTGATAGAGTATAAATTTTAAGGAGTTGTTTTTGGTATTTGGAGTTAATATAACAAAGAATAGGATCATAATAAATTTTCCATAGGAGAGGAGAGTAGGTTTCTCCTTGTTCTATGCCAGAATATAATAATATGGGTTGTGTTGTACCATATGCTATAATAACTTTGGCTTGGTGATTTGTATAAAGATTTGTAATGAAATCAAAGCTATTTTGAGGTATGCCAATTCTCTTGCATGCTTCAGCTAGTCTTAAAATATTAATTTTATCAAATGCTTTTGACATATCCTTGAAAAGAATCCAGGCTTCTTTATTGCTTTCTTTGTAATGTTCAATTGTATTAAGTAGAATTTGAATAGGTGTATGTGTTGAAGAGTTTTTGGTAGCTGCAAAGTTAAGATTGCTTAAAAGTTTGTTTTGAGAGATAATATGATCTAGTCATTTTGTAAAGATTTTAGTAAGACATTATTTGAGAGGTTCAATAAGTGAGATAAAATGAACTTGGTCAAGTGTAAAGTTAAATTTGATTTTTTTGGAATAAGGTATATATGAGACAATTTCCAGATTGAGGGAATTTGTTGAAGTTGCAAGCATTTAGAAAGAAGTAGTCGAAGAACATTTTGGCTTTGAGTTGAGAGAGATTTGATGTGTTCATAGTTAAGGCTGAGGGTCCAGATGCCTTTTGATTAGTAATAAAGAAATAGTTTCAGACCACTCTTTATTAGAAATTTTGGATAAGAGATTTTCATAACAAGGTTCATATTCTGGGTGTGGTTTGTAAAGATTGTAAAATTCAGAATTTGGGGAGATTGTAGAAAGAGGCTGTTCTTGGTAATAGTTTTGAAAATGGTATTGAATTTGGGTTTTAATTTCCTCAGGATTTGTTAAAAGATTGTTATTTGTAAGAAGTCTGTCAAGATGTATGCTTGAACCGAATCTCTCAAGAGTTTTTTTAAAGAAAAGTTTTGGATTTTGAATAAAATTTAAGTCATGCTCTTGGAGTTTGACTTTAATTTCTTCTTGTATTTTTTGTTTTATCTCAAGTTCAATTTGTTTTTTTAGATGTTTCTCTTCGAGATTGAGAATAGAAGTATATTGAGAGTTTGTGAGAGTTGTATTTAAAGTTAAAGATGAGATAAGGGTATTATGTATATATTTGTTGTAATAGTTAAAGAGTGAGTTAAAGAATTTTTTTGATTTTAGTAGTTTCTTAATAGAAATTAAGTGCTTGAGTTGATAGTGTATAGGAGAGAGTTTTATTTTTGGTTTGTTTGAGAGGTTTTTAGAGATTTTTTTAAAGGGTATAAATTTTAATGCTGCTTTGTTGATTATTTTTTCGATTTGTTGCCAGGTTGAGTTTAAATCATTGATATTTTGAATTTTGCTTATATTGGGGTGATTTTTTTAAGTCTAGAATCAGTAAAGTCTTGGTAATTAAGAATATGAGTTTGTGAGGCATGTTTCCATAGAAAAACCTTCCTAGAAGGCTGTTTGTATTGGTTTTGTGGAATAGAAAGAATGACTTCAAGTGAAACTATATTGTGATCAGAGTTGGTAGAGACTGTGTCAAGAATATCAGTATAGTCTATAAGAGAAATAGATAAATTTGTCCATATTTGGTCAATTCTGCTATGTGAGTTTTTGCAAGAACAAGTAAATTTAGTTGAGTTTGGATGAAAAAGTCGTTATATATCATGGAAGTGTGGTTTTAGAGTTTTGATAAGTTGAGATTCAGGAAGAGAGGTTTTTTTTAGAGGATGTCGATCAAATTTAGGATTTGGTGTTGAATTAAAATCACCCATAAGTATGATTTTGTGTTTTGAGGTTTGAATTAAAGTGTTGATTTGCTTAAGTACATCTTTTCTTTGTTGTGTTTTTTCTTTAGTAGGATAGTAAATTTGAATAACTTGAAGAGAAATTGTTGGTAAAAAGAGTTCTATACTTAGAATAAAACCTTTGTATTCAAATACTTTGCCAATGTATTTGGATATTTGGTTGTGAATAAATAAACCTACTCCAGCTTGTCTATTGTTAACAGAAGGACTCCAAAAGTTTTGGTAGTTAATTAGGTTCTTAGAGAGTTGTAAGAATTTAGATTCTTTTAATGATAAGTGAGTTTCAGAAAGACCAAATATATCTATTTCGTTTTCTGTAATGTGATCATAGATAAAATTTTGTTTAATATATGATGTTAAACCATTAATATTAAGGGAATTAATTTGTATTTTTTGAGGTAGTCTGTAGGTAATTGTCTAGAGTTAGATGATTTAAGTTCTGCATCAGAGTAATATAGTAAATCTTCAAAAGGTGGGAATATTATATAATCTGGTATAAAGTTTTCATATGGAAGATATATGTGTGCTTCTGTGAAAAAATGGTCAAATCGAGGATGTAGTTTGATAGAGATTTTTATATATTGGTTTGAATAGAACATAGGATAATATTCTTGTATATAATGTAAGAAAGAACCCACAGTTTGTGGAGAAGGGGGTGTCTGTAGTCTATGGTAGTAGAGAAATTTGTTATAACATGCTTTTGGGTTGTATATTTCAAGGAGGTTAAGATTGGGGTTGATGTAGTTTCTTTTACTTAAGGAGTTTGTAGGTAGTTCAATTTCTTCATCACTGAAGTCTTTTTCAAATAAGGATTCATTATAGATTTCTGATATTGGGTAGTTGTTAGAACTAGTAGCAGTTAGTAATAGAGAAGTATTAAAGGAGTGTTGTACTTCAGAAGGAGATGAAGATATGGTATCTGAAGCACTGTAGTTGTTTTCTGTAAAGGTGCTCGCCATATACCCAGTTCTCACGGTTGTGCAAGAAGCTAAAGTCTGCTCTGTATGTTGAGTCTGACCGTCATTAATTAGTTCTTCCACGTAGCTTTAATTTTTAATTAGGAAACCACCTTTTGCAGCCTAATTAAAAATGGTTTCATGAAATTTTACTAATAGAGCATTCTACTCTATGCTTTTCTCACCCTAACCCCAACTATAACACGTTTTTAGTTTTATATACCACTTTTTACTTAGAAAAATAAAATGTTTGTTTTGACTATCATGTTATACCTGATCTTAAATTTTGATTGGCCCAAAATTTTAGGGGTGAACAATTTTTTGTGGAATAGCTACCTAAATTGTTTCATAGGTGGTATGGTCAATTTTTTAAAAAAACCATTATCACTTCGATTTCATATTACACCTGATCCTGCAGTTTAATTGGTTGATTAGAAGTAGTAATATATTGCCATGGCAGTATTTTATATCATTTACTATTATATCTTTCAAACTGATTCTGTTAAATTTGATAAAAATTGATTTACCATCTCCATTTCTGCTATATAAATCTAATAGTTTATAATGATTTCAAACTTGATAATCTTTTAGTATTGAACCAAAATTGAATTGTAAATGTAGTAATAATTTGTTAATACATTTGCTACTTGACAATTTTAATTGTCCAAACATTCTATTATAACATACATGTCTAGCTATTATAAGTATTGTTGAACCACCCCAAACCTATATATATAGTAAACAGATTCTGAGAGGTTATCAAGTTTAAAACATTATAAACTATCAGATTTATTTAGCAAAAATGGAATTTACATATTAATTTTTTATCAGATTTGACAAATTATCGATTTGATAAGACAATATATAACTAGCACTAGCCTTGTAATTGTTTTACTATTAATCTCCTAAAACTGATATTGTCAAAACTAATAATTTATTAATTCTAATAAAAAATTTAATCTACAACTCTTTTATGCTATATAAATTTAATACTGTCAAACTTCTCAAAACGATATATATGATAAACAGGTTTTTTTAGTATTAAAAGTTAACCAGTATGAAAATACTATAAACTATTAGATTTATATAGCAGAAACAGAAATGGTAAATTAAATTTTTATTATATTTGACAAGATCAGTTTTGAGAGATTTAACAATAAGTTTATAATGTTTTCAAACCTGATAACCTCTTAATGCTAAAACAAAATCTAACACTATACACATTGCTTTTGAGAGGTTCAAAAGCAGAAGTTAAGTTTTTTTTTGGTAGTGCTTATAGATCTTGAGTGGGTATTGTTACAGTATGTCCACCCTATTCTTAATATGCTCAAGCTTGTGAGCTTTCTAAAAATAAATTATTATCAAAAAGTTAAAAATTTTATATGTTAGTAAATAGTTTATTGATTGAGAATTATTGCATTCTTGTAATTAATAAATGATATAACAATAGAATATAATGATTACTAATGACAAATCATTTGCCAACACTTATAATGTATCTATAATAAAAATATACTATTGTAAACTGCTGGACTGGATCTTTTTTATTACACTGTTTTTAAAATCTATAATTAGACCTATGAGTCTTTTGTATGAGTATAGGTCTGATAATTGGGTGGTTTATTTTATTTTATTTATTTGTATACCCAGGTCTTTACATTTTACTAAAACTTTATTCCATGTTGTCAATCTGAGTACATACTGTAATAGTTGATTTGGAAGTGTGAGTAAAACAATATAGACAATAGTGCCTATTTACACTCTATCCATATACAGGAGAAGATATAAATAAGTAGTAAAGATTTGGTTAGAGTCGAATATGCAATCATTGGAGACTGAAGGAATGATCTATTACTGAATCACTACAATAAATAGAGATACAGATGCTAGTGATGCTAATATCAGGAATATCAATAATCTGATATCAATATAATAACAATAATATATTATATGAATGAATAATGGGTTCACCAGGGTATTGGAGTTGATCCCAGTTAGGAGATATCAACGTGAGTTTAATTCAGAAAAGATTTGGAGTTTTCCTACATGTGCAAGAATAAATTATAGACCAATTGGTAGGTCAATATAAGTCATGTATATAATTTCGAAGGATTATGTTAAACATAATTCAAGTCTTAATAAAAGCTGATTCAAGATTAAAAGTCAATTCAGTCTGTTGAATTGAGTTATGATAGGTATTATTAAAGTTGCAAGTTGATTTAAGGATAAGTATAATTTCTTTATTTATGTTAAAAGTCAAATGATTTATTTATTTAATACTAAATAAAGAGAATTCTTTATTAAATAACAATAGAACTGAATTTTTCTTCTAGTCTAGAACTTGAGGCCTTTATATACATATTAAATTCTAACTAAGTTACTTAGCTACTACTACATTACTTAGCATTATTCTATGAGGGTTATGCTTACTTTACAATTTCTACTATGCTACATAGTTACCACTATATTACTTAGCAGGCTTTTCAAGCTTTAATTGATACAACAGGATTAAACAACTACATTAATATAGCCACTATAATGTTTTAATGTGCCTAAAATAGCATTCATATAGTTAAACTACTAAGCCACCCATTATTACCTTTTTAGTATAAATTATTTACACCGGAACTACATAAATATAGAAATTATTTACAATTTCAAAAATTAAATTTTTTAATTTATTACAATACAAAGGGGTCTAATATCTGAGAGGGTTTTGTATATAGTATGTTGAGTTTGTGCTGTACTAAGTTTTGTTTTTACTAAAAATCATGCAGTCATTGTAATAGATCATTAATTTATGATATGAAAACCAATTACTGTATTTTTGCATAATAACATGCAGGGGTATAATACTGGTGTAATTTCAAAATTTAGCCAAAATTAAGCTTAATTCAGGCTATTATTCAAGATAATGCCATGAGTAAAAATACTGTATATTAGATATAATAAATCATGAGATAAAAGCATTAATGAATTTTTCTTTTGACCATTATTTAAAAAAATTTATTTCCTATTAAAAAAACGCCATAACACCAGATTATTGATTACTATCCCATGATATGAAAACCAGGTATATAATTTTGTGTAGCCTAAATTAATATTATTTATGAGCTAATGAAAAATTCAGTTATAGAATTTATTCACTATTATAAATAAGATGAGTTAACTAGCATTAAAATTATCAATTATAAGCATGCTAGTGCAAACAAAATTTTGTTACAAAACTTATTCACTCACTATTCAGGTGAATATAATATGCAATTAAATTTTAGTTTGCATTAGAATGTCATAACTTTTATTGTAAATTATTGAAAAAATTTTATTACAAACTTACTATTATAATTCCACAATTTATGGTTAAGATAAGTTAGTTTATATTAAATTTGGCATGATTTCTATTGTGAGTTACTGTATAATTTAACTACAAAATTACTTGCTATTCCATTGGCCATAATATGTGATTAAGATAAGTGAGTTAGTTTGTATTGGAATTGAGCTACTTAAAAAGAATTTATTACAGTATTTATTCTCTGTTCCAGTGACCACAACCACAATATGTGGTAAACAAAATGATTTGCATAGAAATTATTGTATTTCTATTGCAAGTTACTATAAAAAAATCTATTGCAAGATTTACACAATATTTGGTAACAGTTAAGTCTGGGATAGCTTGCATTGGAATTGTTGTGTTTCTATCATGATTTACTGTGAATTATTCTGTTACAGAACTTACTACTCTGGTGACTACAATATATGATTAATATGAGTTGGTTTGCATTGAAATGAATGTGATTTCAATCACAAAAGCTGAAAAATTCTGTTATGAACTTATAGTTTTGATAACTATAATAAGTTGTTAAGGTAAGTCAGTTTATATTGGAATTATCATAATTTCTATTGTAAGCATTGTTTCAGAACTTACTCATTATTTCAGTAATTTCTATCATTAGTACTGTAAATATTCTTTTGCAAAACCTATTACAGTAAAACCTCCATAACTGCACCCTCTACAAGTGCACACCCTCTAAATGCATGCTCAAGTTCTGGCCAAAATATATACTTGCCTTAATAAATACACTTTCTCTTATTGATCTCTAAATGCATGTTGTTAAAGCTTAGCCCCAAGAGCGTGCACTTATAGAGGTCTTACTGTATTATTCTTTTGACAAACAACATATGGTTTACTAATGCATGTTATTAGTATTATCTATACCTCAATTAATAATATCAAAGACATGTATAATGCATAATGCACAAAAGTTGATTTTTAAAATCATAAAAGATAACTGAGTTCGATATTATTATGTAGAGGACTGTGAATATCAGAATATTATAGTCAAGACATAACTTTGGACATCTTGATTTTCACAATATACTGTATATTTTTTTACTATAAAGTTTGGCATATATTTAGTAAACCTTTTAAGAATGCATCATCTAACTATGGAAGCATAGCTATAATCGGGAATAATCTGAGAATTTGTTAACAAAACTAACAAATATATTTTTAGTGTGTATACATACATAATTTCAAATAAAGTTTACATGGCAATACATACATCTTATTATGGAATCAAAAGTCATCGAACTTAAAAATCTTATAAATACAACCCGAATACGATAAAAAATTTTTGGGGCTATATCAATATCGATATCGTTATTATTATCGTTATTATTATTTAAAATATCGATAAGATAATATAAAATTATTTGACAAAAATCCTTTCCGTTTTAGCCTAAAAGGGTCATAAGTAAAACTTAGCCAATAATCAAGATGATCTATGTCTATTATTGGAAATGATATACAGCATGCCGATAAAAAAAGATAGGAGTGGGTTAATAAGCTTTACATATATAATTATATAATCTTTATATATTATAAAGCTAAATAAATTTTAATGTAAATTTTAAGAATAAATTAGTCAATATTTCAAAATTTACTAGAGTAGCCCCTGTTGTGTTTTAATTAAAAATGTTCCTCTTGCAATTTTTTTAACCCCAACTCTATTTCTTACCTTACTCTAATTATAACTTTTATTTTCATTCTAATATTTTGTTTATTTGGCTGCTTAAATCATTTTTATATATTAAATTTTAGATACATAACTGTTAAATAAATACTATTTTTATATATAAATTACATGTAAGTCTATGTTGGTTTATAGATCTATGTACTTGCTAATGAAACTGACTTAACTACATGCTGTGATAGCAAATAAGTTTTACAGTAAATCCTGATAGAAATCACGACTGCAAATTCTAATACAAACTAACTCAACGTATACTGCGTGTACCACAATAGCTCGTAAATTTCATACCAAAATTTTTACAGTAATTTCTGATATAATTTCCGATACAAACTAACTAAACCTTAACCATATACCGTTTGTGTTACCACAATATTCAGTAAATTTTGCAACAAAATTTTTTATAGCAAACATAATAGAACTTCAATACAAAACTAATTCAATTTAATCGCATAATGTGCTGCAACTGTCATTATTTTTTACAGTAAAGTTGTTTACAGTAAATTATAGTATTGCAGAATTCGCAACTGTAATTTCAATGCAAAATGTGTATCATTATAGCAAGTTTATAGTAAAATTTCATAATAAATCATGATAGAATTTATGACTATGATGAGTAAGTCTACGGACACCTACTAATTCACGTGAACACTACCAAATCGGGTAATTTTTGTACCTACATAACTTTCTAACTTAGGGAGTAGGTACAAAATCACGTGAACTGGTAGGTGTCCGTAGACTTTCTCGATTATGATTCAACGCATACAGTGTATCAACATAGTCGTTTGTAATTTTTTGTAACAAATTTTTTACAATAAGTTATATAGAATAATTTCAATAAATACGTATGCCATCGCATTAGTAATGCAACCTATCGTAATAACTCATAAGTAGGGTTGTAAGTTATATGTAATTTGCATGAAAGTTATATATATAAACTCCAAATAAATTTATAAAATTTGGCCCAAATTATGATCATTTGTTTATCCGGTCAAGTTGATGGAAATTGTCATATAATTTGGCCAACTTTAATATATATATTGTAACATATTGGCACAGGTAAGTTACAGATAACTTACAGTAATTTACCATGTAAAGTATGATGTCAAGTAAGTTATCTCTTAATACGTCATGCAGGCAAATTTGCCTAATTGAGTGATAGCAAAACCAAAATAACTAACATTTATTGCTAATGCTAATACTAATTTTGCATTTATCCAAAAATATTTAATGTTTAGTTAAGCCTCTAAAAATTAACCTCACATATCACAAAAATTAGGCTACATATGTTCATTACAATAATTTAAAGCTATATTCAGACTGATTGTCTTTTTGGTCCATCCCATAAAAAGACAGTTATAAGGAGGACCGCAGAACCAGCAGTTTTAGTCAGACTGATTAACAGCTCTAACTCCCATATGTTTTTTCATATATATTTCTTAATTTAGACATTTCGGCATTATTTAGACATTTCAACATTATTTAGACATTTCGTCATAATTTAGGATTTCACCAATATTTAGACATTCCGGCAGCCTAAATATCAAATGTCGAAATATTTCTACAAGTATAAATCAATTTCGGCTAACAACATTACGTAACAATCACACTTCGATCTTATGATCCATTTACCAAATAATTCATAACAACACCATTGGAAACCATGTAACAATAATATCCAAATCTTCCCAGGTGCGCCAACAAAATTTTTACACTCATATAAATTTTTTTGTTAGGTTAGAGTTAGGGTGAGTGCTCAGTTAGGGTTTGGGTTTAGGTTGTAATATAGTAAAATCGCTCAAGAAAACTTTTTTTAGTTAAAAAAAGTGGTTTCTTATGCAAACTTTTGAGAAATAAGCTTTTTTTGACAAAAGAGACGTTTTGAGATGTTTGTTTTGAATTTCCTGATTATGTTACATTACACCAAATTATGATCTTTTATTGGCCAATAATCACGTAAGCGTAAAATTTTGTTGGCGATACTGGGGTAGTTAACAACCAATGTGTGAAACTAATACGATAAAAAAGTTATAGCACCAAATTTAAATATAACGAGATTATAATTCTAAACCATTCACAATTACTATTTAAAATTTAAATTCATTACATCTGAAAGTATTAACATTAATGCCCGATATCTGCAAAAAAACCAATAAACCAAGCATGCAACAATCATAAGTATTAAAACGATTATGTAAACCTGCACAATTTTATATAGCTAGCAAACAACATAAACAATAATCGTAGTACAAATAGTAAAATGTTATAAAAATAAGCCCCATATTAATACAATTTCGAATCAAGTTCGAAAAAATCTTAAGTGACTTGATACACAATCGATAATCTAAATGGATTCCCAAGTAAAACAAGTAAAAACAAGCTACAATGTTAATACATAAATACACTAAATCAAGAAAGCACAATGATAAACAATCAAGTTAATGTACACATAAAAAAAATTAATACTGTGAACACATACCGCAATATTATAGAATCCTTTAAACATCAATCCCTACCATGATAAACAGTAACTTAAAGGTCAGCACACATCAGGAAACAACCATCCAATCAACAGTACTAATTGTAAAACATTATAAAAAACAAGCCCCCATATTAATACAATTACAAATTAAGTTCAAAAAATATAAATTCAGTACCAATATAAAATAAAAAAAATCTTAAGTGACTAAATACACAATCGATAATCCAAACGGAATCCCTAGTAAAACAAGTAAAAACAAGCTACAATGTTAACACATAAATCAAGAAAGCACAATGATAAACAATGTACACATAAAAAAATCAATACCGTAATATTATAGAATCCTTTAAACATCAATTCTTACCATGATAAACTTAAAGGCATGAACCGTAAACTTGAAATACTTACTTAAAAACTACTTAAAATAGTCCTTTTTGAAGGGTAATCATGCACGAATAGTACATATGTACATACAATAGCCATATCAAACCGGATTAATATAAAATGCAATGTCATGTGAAAATATAACCAATCAAAGAACTGTATTTGTGACTTGATACACGATCGATATTCCAAATGGAATCCCGAGTAAAACAAGTAAAAACAAGCTATAGAATGTTAACACATAAATCAAGAAAGCACGATAACAAACAATGGACATATAAAAAAATTATTACTGTAATCACATACCGGAATCCCTCAATCAGTAACTCAAAGGCAGAAAAACTTGAATAGTCCTTTTTGCATGGACAATCATGCACAAATAGCACATACATACACAAAAAAGTCATATCAACCCGGAATGAAATTTGGAACATCGCATTCCACAATGTCATGTGAAAATATAACCAATTAAAGAACCGTATTTGTTCACATCATTTCACTCTTCAGATAACCATGCACTTCATTGCACTCTGTTCCTGGTATACCCAACGATTACCTTGCATCATGGCCCAGGTCATGGTTCCGTGACAAAGGGATGCCCGTGACTTTGTTTACGGCATTAACAAAGAAAGAAATTTTACCGATTTGTACTTTTAGGGAGGTCGGCTAAAGCGGAGCGAGTTTTGAAAAATTATTTGTCACTAGACCACACATGATCATTGAATACACATATGGGATCTCACCTCGCTACTCACGTAGTCAACAGCTGATTCCTAGAATTGTGTCCGGCTAATATATCACTCGGTCCATGTGATCGGGTCACTAAATTGACCGCCCTCGACATCCGGACTAACAATTCGAGTTCCCAATTCTTTCTGCACAATCCCTACTAGTGTTTCGGGCGAAATCTATTTTCAAAATCCTAAAGTCGAAACCGAAATGCTCCCAAAGGCGAAATAAATCTGAAATTTCTGAAATCTCTGAAATTTCTGAAATGTAGAAACTTCTGATATCTGGCGAAACCTCCGAAACCTGGCAAAACCAAAATGGCGAAATCTCTGAAACTTTTTCGATTTTTTTTTTACTTTTTTGGAATTTACTATTGTTCTATTATTTTTCTTGTACGCAGAATCTATCTCTTAATAAAGTGCATAGGCAAATTTGCTTGCAAAAACATAGTAATATATGAAATATACATAAAGTACAAAGAAATAATACTAGGTAAAATAACAATTTATATACTTAAAATATTTATTTAAAATTTACAGTATTTTAATCCTTTAACTCAAATTATTTCAACATTAAAGAACCAAATTGTGATATGAGTCTTTGAAAAAATTTTATATAAGAAAATTTAGGCCAGCCGACTCAATTTTTCCAATTTTTTTTTTAAATTCCTATTTGTTCTATTTTTGCCATTTAATTTTCCTCCGGTGTTACCCGATGACGAACTTACTTTTTTGGAATTACCTGACAGGTCCAATAGGACCCGGACATCTCTCATATAGGTCATAACTGGATTTTGGCCAATTTTGATCTAATTTGCTAAAAATGTCAAAATTTATTTACTTAAATAACTTCCGATCCTGTAATCAGAATTGAATGAACTTTTTTTGTTAGATGCGCCTCACTAAAAGCTTCATTTTAAAAAAAAGTTCATTCAAATTGGGCTATTGGATGCCAAGATAATTGCCAAAAACTGTTTTTTTGCTTCTCAAATTTCAGGGGTTTTTGCTAAATTGCGTAACATATGACCTCTGTACTATATGTCCTGGGTCCTGGTCCAATAAAATAAAAATCAAAAATTTCTAGCTCCATGCTATGCAAACCGAAGAACTAACTTTGCATCACCTTAGATGTGAACATGAATGAATTTAGACCACACAAAGTTAAATTTTCTAAAAAAAAAAAATCCGACCCGCCAACCGGAATTTTGAAACCCAGATTATGCAAAACGAAAAATTAACTTTGCGTGTCCTTATAAGAAAATTTATTGTAGGATCTATCAATAAATCTTCCCGATTAGATAACTATACAATACTGTCATCCCGCGCGTTATCCGTCACCTGATGCGTGGGATAATTTGGGCAAATACCATAATTCTGGCTAAAATTTACAGATTTCCAGTAAACAATCCCACGAATTACGCATGAATCACACGCGTGATCTCGCATCCTGCGTGTGATTTTTGGAAAAATTGCAAATTGCCTTATAGTTATTGCTTTTGTGGGATCTGTTCACATCATTACCGGATTGAACTCATACTCCATTTCACTATGCTCTCGGTATGTTTTCCAATAAAATTTCTAATATTTGATTTCGGAACTTTCGCCAGGTTTCAGTTTCACCAATTTTCGGACATTTCACATTTCGCCAGATTTTGGACATTTCGCCAGTTTTGCCAGTTTCGGAATTATCAGATTTGAGGTCTTTGGGCAAAATATATTTCGCCTATTTCGGAAATTTCGTCTGGCCGAAATATATAATTTCACCTGAAACACTAATCCTTACCACACCCACAACAAAGCTAGACTTGCGTCGAGCTAGCAGCAAAGACAAAAGAAGAACAACTTCCCACCGTCTCTCTCTTATAAAGCCACTCCTCATAACCTCATACCAAATCTCATCTTACTTACCCAATATATTCCCACGACAAACGTCACCAATACCTCATACTTACTCCACTACACTTAACAATTCTTTTTCTACATCAACCATCACCCATACCTCATACCTACCGACCCGTTAGCATGTCATGGTCCGGGCACAGTCTCGTAACAAATGGATGCCATGTGACTACGTTCATTTAATTTAACGTTTATTTAATATTAGGGTTAGGGTTTATATTTAAGAGAAAATATAGGTAAATTACCTCTCCAACATTTTTATTGATGCGCCAAAGTAGGTTTAGACTACCGTTTCTTGTGTTTTTCGCGGTTTTCTCTTTTTTTACTTGTTTTGTTTCGTCGGGTTCATCAAATTTTTGCAATTTGATTGGTCGATCAACTATCAATCATTAAAAAACTCGCTCCACTTTAGCCTATCTCCTTTTAGGGAAGCATCGGTCCAGTCCATATATTTACGGTCTGTTCTCGCCAAAATGGTCCTTTTATAATTAATTATATCATGTAGCAATGATATTGGTTGAAAATGACGTAATTGCTACCGTTAGAAACATCATATGACCTGATCAATGGGTGATATGAATATTTACAAGAACCAGTAAAGGTTCACTACATAGGCAGAAATTCATCTGATTGACTAATGCAAATTAATTGCTCGGGTAACTTATTTACATGTTTTAGAGTACTTTTTAAGAACGCAACATTACACAAGTAACCACTCTTAACAAACATCATTTTTAAGGTGCCAGAAAGCTAACTTTAAAATAATCTCAAATAATAAATAATTTAAGATGGGTTGGCTTAATAACGACATTTTGAACTAGGTAAAGAAAAGCCCCCTTTTTAAATTTTAAGCTACTAAATAAAAAACGGTTTTTAACAGAAACAATATATATCAGATATATATATCTGATATGTAAATTTTTCATGGAATATTCCTATCATGATGCAATAATTACATATAGTCAAAAAATTCGCCCAAACCGGTCACTATATTACGATAATATTTGTCTATCAGAATCGATGTGCAGAATAAATTAGCATGCTTACGTATTTGCGTATGTTCTTATACAAATTATTAATACATTAAAGATAATCGAATACAATGGGACAACGATTTTTTTTTTACATGTATAGGTTGGTATTTTACTGAAACCAGTAAATACTGATCCAACCCTTGTGATGACCAATAAAATTGCACAAATAAAATAAGGTAGCTGCCCGACGTTGTCATGCAAAACCAGGACGTAAACTCGATTAAATGATTCGAGCATTTTTAAGATTATGCATGGTTTGAAAAAATTATAGGTAAAGTTCGGAGTCAGTTTTATTTTTCTTCGGCTGAAAAAATTTTAATTAGCTTTATTATAAGAAAGTTAAATCTGGTTCAAATCATAACAAGAAACGCATCGGCAAATGCAGTGAGCTATATAATTTTTATGGAGCAAATTACTAGGATTGAATTTGGTGTATATTGTTCTATAGCAAATTTGTGTAAATTTTTTTTTTAGTTGATACGGTAGATATCAGAGATGGCACCGAAACCTTTTTTGGAGATTCCAAAAGTTTCGAGTTTCGGATTATAGCTTCCGAAACTTTATCCGAAACTCAAAACCTCAACCGAAATTCGAAACCTCGACCGAAACCCGAAACCTCAACCGAAACCTCAAACTGCCAAAACATCAATAATTTATTTGTTTATTCTCTCCAAAGTTGGCGCCGAAACCCTTTTGTGCCAAATCAGAAAGTTTCAGGCTTTGGATTATAGCTTCTGAAAACTTATCCGAAACTCGAAACCTCACCCGACACCCGAGACCTCATTCAAACCCGAAACTTCACCTGAACACCGCCCAAACTTCAATACACATTCATTGCATTAATGTATTAATACCTCTTTCAAATGCACTGATGTATGCTATATATCTCTTCAATATACATGAATTGCATTGATATATGTTATATATCTCCTTAAAGAATACAATAAAATTTGAATATCCAGCATTATTTGGACCGGAATGCATCCAAAGTATAACATGAAAGGTATAATTCCAGAGTTTATATTCTGACAATCAAGGCTGCTTTTGCAAGCATCAGTTTTTTTCTACCTACTACGTAAAAACTAGATACAATATCAAGTAATAATAAGTAATTAGTACATCCATATCTACTAATGATAGAATTAATAAGTTACCGCAGAATTAAATAAATTGTTGGTATCAAAAGTCATCAAATACTTATCGATTCATCATTGGCAATTTTTCTATCGCCCTAGAATTTTGAAATTAGATGTAATAATGGTATGATATTAAAAATAAAGTTGACCAGCTTTAAAAAAACCCGAATAAAATGAGGCAGTGAAAAAATACATAATTAAAAAAATGATCTATATAACGCTATAATTTATTCAAAAATAATTTTACATTTTAGGTTCATTAAAAAATAAATCAACTTTATAATAAATTTTAAAGGTTTCAATATTATATTTTTGAGTTTCAGATTAGTTTCGGGGTTCGGGTTTCAGAGTTTCGATTTTTTTTAAAAAATCTGAAACTAGTTCGGATTAGAACCCTTTTTCGGGTAGGTTTCATTTCGACACCATGTTTGGTAGATGTATTCATGTATATTAAAATTTTTTTCATGTTTGCCAAAGAATTATTTTACTCAAGCTAAAATCATCAAAAGTAACAACCATCTCGCATTCTTAAATGAACTTTTAAGACCATTTATTTAAAGATTCTTTATTATTTTTAACTCTTATAATTTCATCATTTCACTAGCAATAACTACTTTATGAGTTAGATTGCATTGAAATGGTCATAATTTCTATTTGACTTACTGTAAAATTTTATTACAATCTTATGAGTAGGGTTGTTATCTCTTAATGCGTTAGATAGGTGCAAGCAATTTTGCCTGCAAGAAGTTATGTATATATAGGTTTAAAAAATTTTTTATAAAACTTTATGTAATATTTCAATATAATATTTATTAAGGTCGAATGTTATTTTTAAACTATAAATTATAAACATTAATTATACTTTATAAAAATTTAGCATAATTTAAAATTGACTGATTTTTATAAAGTAAAATTAAATAATTAAGTTATTAATATTAAAATTTTTTTTAAATATGTTCGAACCCTTAAAATATTACAAAATCTTTACCTTAAGTATTAATCCATATAAAAAAATTATATTTATTTAATATATATATTTAAAATACATATGTACGTGTGTATACATGTACGTACGTGCAATATGTATATATAAGATATATACAACGACAATGTATTTGTATTACTTCTACGCCCTTTCCTCCTTCCTCTAGCCTTTTCTTTATTAATTTGTTTTTTATTATCTAGAATAATCGCATTGGTTTTATTGGTTAATTCTTCCATATCAGCATCACTATCATAGTCGCTATCTTCAAAAATCTCATCTAGTAAAGAAGCTTCTTGTGTACGTGAAAAAAATGAAAATCATCAGGATCCAACAAATCAGCAGGTAATTCTTTATTGCTTTGCATTATAACAAACTAAAGAACAAATATTCACTTAAAGCGAGCCTGAATTCAATTTAAATTAATAAATGTTTTTTTTTTTAATTTATTTATTTCTAATTTATTTCCAACTAGCGTTTTTAATAAAAGTATGAAATTGGCGTATATATTTTATCATTATAATTTCAGATATTTATAAATATTTATAATGCTCAAGTCAATTTAAACAGTATTGTCTCGCTTTGAATTGACAAGAACACTAACATTTGTTGTAAAATATTAAAATTTTAAAGGTGTACGTATGTTTTTTTTAAAAAAATCGATTGCTGCAATTAACAAATAATAATCCCAAAAATCGCTTTTAAAAAGTTTAAAGCAAACGACCCTTTTGTAAAACAATAGCGTGAGAATAATAAAATTTTAAAAAAAGGTACTAAACTTATTTAAATAATTTATAATGATTTTTTAAGTTCGATCAACATAATGTGTGGCGCAGTAATGCGTGATAGGCATAAATTCGAGTTAGTGTTAATCACCAGTAATATGATTTATACAATTGATGTTTTACTACAATGTTAATGAAGTCTAACCAAATAAATTAAGGTACCTTTTAGGGGACATCTCTTATCTCATTTTTTATCAATTACATTAAAATTAGGTAAATGCTCCCGCCCACCATCTCTAGTCAGTTGTTGGGCTCCGTGGCTTCAGTGGCAGTGCAAGTTCTATTAGTGCATAGTTTGGCTCTGCGGCTGCAGTAGCCGCACACGGACCTCAATAGTGGATAGTTAGGCACCGCAGCTGCAAGGACCTTATTAGTGGATAGTTAGGCTTAGCTGCTGCAGTGGCAGAGCAAGGACCTTATTAGTGTATGTTTAGGCTCCTCAATTGCAGTAGCAGTGCAAGGGCCTTATTAATGGATGATTAGGCACCGCGGTTATAGTGGCAATGCAAGGATCTTATTAATAGATAGTTAGGCTCCACGGCACTGTACAAGACCTTATTAGTGGATAGTTAAGCTCCGTGGCTACAGTGGCAGTGCAAGGATCTTATTAATAGATAGTTAAGCTCCACAACTGCAGGGACCTGTAGATATCTTTCTTATGCTTGTGTTTTCATGTATTAGTCAAGGAGTGGTTTAGGACCTTGGGTTTAGTCAGTAGTTTATAGTTAGTTTATGCGTTCAACAGATTGTGAGAATGATTGGTACGGGTTCAAATAATCAGTCCTTGTCTAGAGGTTTTGTCATAGGTATTGACGTTAGAGTATGAATGCTTGAGCTTGTTTGGATAGCGAACTTATTCCCATCAGTGTATAAAATAGCATGATAAAAATCCGGATCTACCGTTTTTATATTGCATATACCAGTATTTTAAAATTGGGCTGGTGCAACAAACGGTGCATGATCCGGAATTTTTGAAGTAACCAGTGCGTGTATCTATGTCCCCCAATAATCTGATGATCATTTTCTACTAATGCAGGTTTTTTTTTTGAACCAGTATTTTTTTATATAACAGGTGCATGTACCGGTAAATTAAAATTTCTATTTTAAACACTGATTCCCATTAGTGCTGTTAATCAGTCTGTCTGGTCTGTCTTGGTCCAAAGGCTGTAGTCTTTTAAAAAGTTGGACTGGACTGCGGTCCAGAACTGATTAGGAATAATCAGTATGAGACCGGACAGACTGATTATTAGACTAATTAAATGTCTATAAATTGCACTAACATATTAATTTATCACCCGTTATTATTATAGACTTCATTCAAATGATTAATTTATTACTCGTTCATTACATAAAGCTACCTCTAAACAAATGTCTAAATCTGTCTATTATTATTAGAACTAGTATAATTATGCGTACGAATTTTGAAACCATGCATATGATTTTTGCAGATATATTTTTATGCGAGCATGCTAGCATAATGCAGATCAATTTATCTCAAGTATTTGGAAGTTCCCAACTGGAAAAAAATAAATAAATTATGAACAAGGTCAAGAGTGGAACAAAATTACTTATTATTCCAACAATGGAGCGTTTTTATAAACCAGGTATAATACTGCACATTACGCGCATCATGTATAAAAAGCACTGAATAACTTATCACTAATTAAGATTAAATTTATACTTAGTTGTGCTTTGTCTTTAAGTTCAAAGTGCAGTAGTAATAATATAATATTCAATTTATTTAATAATTTTATTGTTTATATTTAATTTAGACATTTAGTCACAAGTATTTTATTTAGTCAACTATTTAGACATTTAGTCACATACGTGTAGTATTTATTTAGTCAACTATTTAGGCATTTAGACAAATTTAGACTTTTGACATTTCAAAAAAAAAATAATGCCATGTCGAAATATATTTAGACACTAATTGCCTAAATGGTTGACTAAATTAAGTATTTCGACTAACAACATTATTGATACGCATGCCAATAATGATTACCATACTAAAAATTATGGTGTTTGGTCAACTATGCAGCTATATGTGGTATGTTACATATTAAAACAGCCCATTTTTATAATTTTTTGAAAATGAGTTTTTATCAAATACATATACATTTTAATACGATTAACATTTTTTAATTATAAATGAAAGTCGATTTGCATAATAAAAAATCAAGTTAATGTAAAAGAAAAATTACATTAGACTGTGTAGTGCCAACACATCACGAGATTATCTGTTGGTCACCTGTTGCCTTTAACCAATCAAAATCGTGAAATTTTATAATCCCAAACAAATGATTAAACTCAATTATCTCAACCCATATAAGAATTAATTTTTAAGGATTTTTTAGTATTTTATAATCAGGATAATAATCAGGATAGTGGCGGGGTTATTTATATTTAATTTAATGGCAAAGAATGTCTTGTGAGCTTTTATTTTACTCAATTATTTTAGCTTAATTGATTTTTCAAAATCTTTATGACGAAGTTACGTTATAAAACCTCATTATTCTTATCGTTATACTCAAATTGATCTTATTCATCACTATAAAATCATTCATTAAAGTTGCATTTGTTAATTGTTTCCTTTAACATCTCAATGACCCTTAAAAACTATTATTGTTGTACTTGCATTACATAACCTTAAAATTAATACCTTATCGACGCCCTCCCTACATTCTTTCGTAAACTAACACTTTAAATTGATCGCATAATTAATCAGACTAAATTAAGTGATATTCTGACTCGGGTCCAAGTGATTCAAGACCTTACGTAACTTGCTTAATCCCACGACAAAAGGTATTTGTAGTTCCCGGGTTTATTATCATTATATTAATCACTTGTTTATTTTGTTACTCGTGCATAAAAATAAAGAAACTGGCGTATGTGTGCGTTGTAATTACCGATTGGATGTAAATAAATAATTTATGTCTCGTAAGTAATGGTGTTAACAAATATTTATGTAAAATTCGGTATGGATGTACAAGTTCACTAATGTTACGTTTCGTTACTGATTTTGATATGTTCTTTTATTAGGCTGTGCAAAAGTTGATTTTTCGTTTTGCATTACAAGGAATTCAAAATTCGAGACGGATGGGCGGATTTTTTTATTTTTATTTTTTTTATTTTTTACTGCAAATAGAATAATGCCCACTTTTAAGGTTATACGAGTTAATTTTTCATATGCCAACTTTGTACCATACACATGCAAACTAAGATGTACATAATTTATTAATTAGTATTAATAAACTGTTAAACATTTCATTTTTTAAAACTTCTAATATGATCTATTAATTCTTCCGTTCCTGGTTTTGCATGACAACGTCACGCAGCTACCTTATGTTTTAAGTAATTGATGAAGGGTGATGTATTTAAGAGTGAGATATGTATGATGTATTTGATAAAGGGTTACAGATGGTTGAGTAAGTATGAGATCATAAGGAGTGGTTGTTTAAGAGAGGTAAAGATGGAAATTGTTCTACCTCTTTTGTCTTTGCTATTAGCTCGACGTTAGTCTAGCTTTATCGATAGTACCCGCCCACCCACCACTAGGCTGGGTTCTGAGTCACCTACATAGATGGTTGGATGGTTAGTGGCGTGAATGAATGCTTGAATTTCATAAGGAATTGACAACCGTACATACTGGGTATTAGAAATTTAAGGAAGTAACCGAACCGATGCTATGAACAGTCTGCGGACCACGTGACCCGCGAGGCAAAATCCCATACATGTATTTCATTGTGTTAGAAAGGGGTCGAGTGACAAAGATGTATTACTCATATATCGTGATCCGGACTGGTCTTTTTGAGGACCACAAAGATATTTTTAAAACTTTTCGTGATCATTTCTCAACAATACTAAACCAAATTTTTTAATTTTATAATACTATAGAATTAAAAAGTTTGTACTGAATTTGATTAGGTAGTTCTAAAAGTTTAACATTCGAATTTATCAATAGGATCAATTTGTTTCGTGGCTGTTTCTTTTTTAGGGTTTGTGTATTGCCAGTACAAATAAATATTTACATAAAGCTATGTAGAAATTTTACATTTAAAAATTATATATAGATCTATAAACCCAATGTAGACTTACATAAATATAATACACATAAGTATAATTATAAATAATATTTATTTAACAGGTGACGTATCTAAAATTTAAAATATAAAAATGTGTCAAGTAGCCAAATAAGTAAATGCTAAAAGAAAAATAAACATTATAATTAGAGTTAACGTTAGAATTAGAGTCGGGTTAGGGTAAAATTACGAGAGAAGCATTATTTAATTAGCAATACAACAGGGTTACCCTAGTAAAATTTTGAGAGATTATTTCCTTAAAATTTATATAAAAATTTAATAATATATAAAGGTTATGTAATTATATATGTAAAATTTAATAATTTATATATTTATATAAAATTTTTATATAAAAATTTAATAATATGTAAAGGTTATGTAATTATATATGTAAAATTTAATAATTTATAATATTTATATAAAATTTTTATTTAGATTTTACGCTATATAACATTTATATAAATTTTTATCTAAATTTTACGATAATAAAATTCATAATTATAATTATAATATTTAAAATTTTTATGTAAAAAATTTATTTGGATATTTATAGCATATAAAAGTTACTTAATTATAATACATAAAATTCATAAATATATTTACATAAGTTTTTTTATAACAAATAAAATATAAAAATAACAGATTTAAGTAAAAAATGACTTTATGATGCTATAGACTTAAAAAAGTTTTTACCGAATTTGATTAGGTAATTGTGAAATCATCGTTAAAATTTAAAAAAATTTCGAATTTATCAATAGGATCAATTTTGTTTCTTTGCTGTTTCCTTTTTAGGGTTTATGTATTACCAGTACAAATAAATAAAACCAATAAGTATTCGCCTATGCTATTTATTCCCCATTTTATTAATTGGGGTGGATTTACGTATTATTTTTGTAATGGAGGGTTTCAAAATTAAACCAGAGGATCTTAGTTTTTTATTTTTCTGATTTATAATTCAATATAGTAAAAACATTACTTAAAAAATCCTATTATTTTCGAAATGCACCACTCATTTATTAATTTAAACCCCAATAATTTACGTAAATTTATTCAGTAGGGAAATAGCCTCCGGCCGTCAATTAATAAAACGGGGAATCATTCATTTACGGCCTAGCTGAGGAAAAGTGTATATGCTTACTAAAGTTGGTATAGATGATCATGTCATCATACAGCACAAATCCTTAAAAGAATAAACTTAGATGGGTTAGCTCCAAAAAAAAAAAAACGTACGTAAGAACTCTTCGTTTCATGTAAGATATCAGATATTATTAAATTACCATATACGTACTTAGTGCTCTGTTTTCATATTCGATATGAATAGATTTTCTATCAAGTGGGTTAAATAGTTTTAGTATTTAACATGAATTCATGTTATAAATAAACTCGATAATTTTTTTTCAAAAGTTCATTTTTTAACGTAATAAAAATGGCCGATGTAATAAAGTTTATTTTCCCAAAGATTCCAAAATTAATTTCTACAACACTGGATCATTATAATAATGGACCTCCCAAACCATCATGGAATTTAAAATTCCACATGGCTTTTGTGGCAATTAAATTATCAATTGACGATTTATATTATTCAACAGTTGAAGAAGCCCAAGAACTTTGCAATAAGCCCGTTGCTATTTCACCTGATTTCGCAGTGGATCAAGTTCGAATATCTAATAAATACAGAAAAAATGCACAACAATACATTGATAATTTATTGAAGGAATATGATCACTTGATTGATGATGAATGGAATAAACTTGATAATCTAGAAGAATTAGATGCTGAATGGATTTACGTAAAAGAAAATGGTTTTATGCAAAAACAAGATAAAAGAATCATCTTGTATCTTCATGGTGGCGCTTATATTATGTGTAGTGTTGGATCTTATCGTAACATAACTTCAGGCATTGCAAAAGCCGCTGATGCTCATGTCTTCGGTATGTAGAAAGTATTTTGAAATTAAATACGCATTAATGTTACAATAATCTGAATATAACAAAAAATTATTACATAATTAAAAGCTATTAATTATCGGTTGGTGCCACAAAATCAATTTCCCGCGGCCCTACATGATGCACTAACTGCTTATTTATATCTCACAAATCCACCAGAAGATGCTGGTTTCAGTGCTATTAATCCTAAACAGATAGTTATAATGGGTGATAGTGCTGGGGGTGGTCTTACCATTGCTACATTACTGGCGCTACGCGATAGTGGTTTGCCAATAGTTGCTGGCGCTGTTGGTTGGGTTAGCACCCATCTCTAAATTTCCTTTTATATGTTAACATTCAAATTATCGAATTAATCATGAAATTTTTTACGAATTTCTAGTCACCATGGGTTGATCTGACACACAGTATGCCATCCATCTTAAACAAAGAATGCGATAAATCCGATTACCTTCCACCTATGACTTTTCAATTTCTTCCTTCTCAAGCTCAATATCGATTCCTTGAAAAATCCGCCGCGCTTTCTGAAAAAATAAAACATTCAAACAAGCCAAGGACATGGCACAAGTCCTTAGATCGAAAAGATCGAATTCACCAATATGCCGCTAATGAAGCTTTACCAATTCTTTATATAAGGTAAGAATGATCGTAGTATTGAATATAAATGAGCCCAGATTGATTTAACTTAATCATTTATTCATTTTGTAAAGTCCTTTGTGTGCCGTAAGTTTGGGTGGATTGCCGCCTATTTTGTTGGTACGTATTCCTTCTTCTTACTCTTTAAATATCAATTTAATCGGTTGAATAATTTACACATGATACTATAGACCGCGGGTGATGGAGAGAGATTACGTGATGAGATTATTTATTTTGCATTCAAAGCTAGTCAACCTTCAAAGTATTTATTGCCAATATATAATGCTGGCAAATTTGAGATATCATCATTTAAAACACCTACAAATGTCACTCTTGAAATTTATGAAGACATGCCTCATGTATTCCAGGTATATTATCTATTACATCTACTAGAATACTTTATCATTGTCAAAAAAATTACTGTAATTAAATTTTGTTTATAAAAAATATAAAGAAATTTGGATTCAACGAATCAGCTCAATTTTCACTTCAGCGTACGGCTGAATTCATTCACAAAGCTATTGCATCTGCTTCAGAAAAATCTACAAGCAAAATTTCTAACTCGTCAAATTACGCTAGAATAAGCGCAAATAAGCAAGTTTCTCCATTAAAGGAAAGCGACTATTCGGTACTTGAATGGCAAAATGTTGGTATTTCCCCAACTGTTAAAATACCTATTAAAACATTCATGAAAACACCTAATAAAGTTAAAACACGGTAAGATACTGAATTTGCGGTAATTTTGGTATATGAATATGTGACTAATTTTATTTTTTGAAATAGCCCACTAATTATCGTATACATTCTAGCTATACTTGCTGTAATTGAATTTTTATTTTAAAAGTCAGAATTCTAGCAAAAAATTTGGTTTTTTGATGTGTTGATTTGGATAACTTTTTGAAGGTTTTTTATATGCTGTGGCTTATTAAAATAACAAGAAACGCGTCGGGAAATGCAGTGAGCTATGCGAAATATAATTAATTTTTGTGTATCAAAATATTAGAATTTAGAGTAGGTCGTTCAAGTACAGTCGTACTCTATATAAAACGTCTAATTTTGAAAAACTTCTTTAATAAACTTATATAAAAAATACTTCTATATAAATACATTATAATAAAATCTTTATAATCACATCATTTTTATGTAAAACAAACAGTGTGATTATGAAGGAGGACGACTGCATTAGTTTTTTTTTTTATTTACTATTTATTAAATATTTTTTGTAAATTAAATTTTTTTCTTATTTTGCTCAAGAATTATTTTGCTCATAAGTTTTGTAATACGGTGAATTAAATAGAATTTATGACAATCTAATCATAATTAGCAGATACAGTAAAGTTATGGCTGATGATATGGTAAAATTTTAAGAATTGAAAAAATAATAAAGAATCTTTAAATCAAGGGACTTAAAATTCATCTAAGAATGTCCGAACTTTATTACTTTTGATGAATAAGCTTGAGTTATCACGATGACACTATATATGGTTAAGTTAGTTTGTATTACTAATGCGGTGACATATTGTTAGTTGTTAATGGGTTGGGTTAGGTTGGGTTGGTTCCTCAATACACTCCAAGTTGTGTTGGCTCACTCCGGAGCCACTCCAGTTTCATCCCAGATTTTAAGCATATATTTAACTCACTCCAACTTGGGTTGGGCTCACTCTAAAGTACACCACTCCATTAACAGCCCAACATTAAGTCACAATTTCTATCATAACTTATTGTAAAAGGTTTTGTCAAATATTTACAAACTATGTTGATACAGAGTATGCGGCTAAAGTTGAGTTAGCTTGTGTAAACTTGCTATCATGATACACAGTTTGTGTTGAAATTACAGTTGTGAATTCTACTTTGTAAACAATTTTGCTTTAAAAAATTTTTTTACAAACTTACTGACAATTGTGGTGCACTTTATGCAGTTAATATTGAATTAGTTTCTGCATTGAAATTACTATCATGTTTGCTTTAAAAAAGTTTGCAAAACTTACTGACTATTGTGGTGACAGGTGGAAGTTTAGTTATATATAGCCATCAATTCTATCAGAAATTACTGTAAAAAAAATTTTGATAAGAAATTTGCAAGTTGTTGTAATACGCGTAACATTGGGGTGGTAACAATCGTCTAATAAAATCAAACATATGTATAGTCTCATTTGTTTTTATATAATATGATCAAATATTACCGTTACTATTACGTATTTATAAAAGAATAGAGAAAATATTTTTCGTTATATTTCACTTAATCATAATTTTTCTTTCCCAATTTTAAAATCTTTCAATCTTTATTGCATTCTTAACAACTTTATGTTTCAAAAAATTTACATATTATTAAAATTTTCAGTTAAAATTTTCGGTTAAAAAATATAATTCAAAATTGATATAATTAGACTATATATATATCAATTTGAAATACAGTATATTCTTAATTGAAAATCTTAATATGTCATGTAAATTTTAAAAAGTAAAATTGTTAAGAATGCAATAAAAATTGAAAGATTTTAAAATTGGGAAAGAAAAATTATTATTATAACGAAAAAATTTTCACTATTCATAATAGTAACGGTAATAATATTTTGATCAAAAAATTATCATTATATAAAAACAAATGAGACTAGACATATGTTTGATTTTATTAGACGATTGATCACCCCAACGTAGCATGTAATTGAGTTTGTTTGTATTGGAATTATCAGTAATAATTTCTATCAAGATTTACAGTTAAATTGCAATGGCATAGTATGTAAGTGTTAGCTTGTACTAGCGGCTAGGCACGTCAAATTGCCCGTGCTTAATTTCAATTTTTTTATTCATATATATATTTTTTTTGATTATTTTATTAAAAGCTTTTACTTTTTTTTTTTTACAATCAGTTAATCGATTTGGCAACTAATCGATTGATAATTTTATTAGACAACTAATCGATTGTTAACGATTAATCTATTAGCTGATTAGTCGATTGGTTAGTTAATCGATAATTTGACTAATCGGCTAGTTGTTTTTATATGATATCACACTTTTATCTAGTAATTCGTAGCTACGCAATATATTCGAGCCATTTTGACAACCAACTGATCGATTAGTCAATTAATCGATTAATTGATTAATCGATTAATCGAGTTGGCTATAATCGATTTTTAATCGAATTTTAAAAAAATTTTTGGGCAACTATTTTTGGATCGATTTGTAACACTAATTAAAATCTTCGAAACTAGTAAAAAGAAAATTTGTGATCCTTGTAAGAAACTTTTCCTTTCTTTTTTAGGAGTACAACGATTGGCACTCTATTTCTTTTTTAGGAGTTTAAATGAGATCAACAGAGATTACCTGATTTAAAATTAACCAACAAAATTGGAAGATGAATAAAATTTTAAACCTATTATTATTCATAGTTTACATTCCTGATTTTACTGTGGTGCAACTACCTCATTAATTAACTTCAACTATTGTTTATTTGAAACTGTCCAAAACAAAAATTATTCGTTCATTTAACGGTTTAACCTAACTGGTTTTAAGCTACTCCATTCAAATATCCTAATAAATTTCACTATTTCAAAATTTAAGGTCATGTAACATAAAAATACATCCAACCAAAATTAGCATTATTCTACCTAAGCAGAAGCAAAAATTTATGCGATTAAATGTTTTCAACCCTTAGTTATCTATGATATTTCTTAATTTTAGCACATTTTTTAAAAATTTTTAGCATCTTTCGGATTATAATGAAGGAAACTCGATACGTCGTAAATCACAAGATGATAATGCCATATTGGAATTCTTGCTTTCAGGACTATGATAGCAATGGTGTGATCTGTTGATCGACAATCTGTATGACTGTTTGAAAGCCGTATTTATCGCAGATCAATTACTCGAACTACAGTTAAGTGTAGTTAATTACTCGAAACTGTAGTTAACTACTTGAAACTGTAGCTACCTTTAGTTAACTGCTAGAACCATAGATACTATAGTTATAGTTAACTGTTAACTGTAAAAACTATAGTTAAAGTTTAAATGCAATTTGATATCATCCATTAGATAGCGGGATTACAGAATATCAGTATGGATGTCCTGATCAGTCTGGTATGAATGTAAATTACCTATTCTAAAAAAACCATACCATACTGATCAGCTATAATTATTAACCCTAACCCTAATATGTATAGCACCGGAGCAATATGTACTTACTTTAAAATGGGTATTTTACACCCTTATCCATAATGATCTAGTCATCCATACTATGCATGTTAAACTGTAGATACTATTAAAACTATACGGATTATTTATACAAATTTGCCGATCAGCTATTCAAACTACGTAAACTATGTAGTCAATTCGCACGGATACGGATTTGAATAGTTCAAATCACTATTTATATGGAATTTTATCTACAAATTAATAACAGCATACATAAAGCTTATGCGTATGGTGGTCTTATTTGATTTTAGTGATTATTAAATTAATGATAATATTTTATAAATCTAGTCATTTATGTACTGTTGCATGATCTCTGCAAAATTGAATTGTATTATTGTATTTGCTTTTCTTAGCCGTAAATTGATTGTAAATTGATTGTAAAACTGATCATGAATCACATAATATTTTGTATATCACTTAAATTTGATAATTACAACATTTCCATCAAAAATTTTCGCCCTTATGATAATTACAAACACATAAATGAAACTATAGTTAGCTCTAATTAACTATTACAGTTATATGAATAAAAAATTATTAAAGTTGACTATGTAAACTATGTGGATTGCAGAGCAACTATTCAACATGCGGATTGCATATCAAATACGTACGGATACGGAATAATATTTCTGCGCCCCAAAATCACAGCATTTATTCTGCCCCTGCTTTATTTGATCGATCATTGTTACATTCGAACATCCTTAAACCTTTCAATCGTACCTCCGTAACACATGTTACTTGTATATCCTTAGTAATATAGACATTCGACGCGTCACGACAGCCTTACTTAATCATAATGTCTTCTTGTAATTAGACTTTTAGTTATGCATATCTCAATGATGAATTGATTGTGTGAATGAGTATGAACGGAAGGAAGTTAAACCGACAGTTGAGTAGTGTAAATAATTTATATAGATCAAACATGTATATAAGTCCGATGTGTTTGATTTTCGTGTATCGAGAGGTTTTTGTCCCTCATACATAATAGAGAGCAAGCATTAGGTATCAGATAGCATTAGATATCATCTTAATGATTCATCCTTTATAATAAAGTTTTCTCAATGAATGTTTATTATATCTTATCTCTTGACTTTCATTTATTTATATATCGTTTCCTCTTGAATCTCCTTTCTGTATATCTATAGACCTGACCCTATGTATTCCTTCTCTAGTTCACTATCGCTGACTAAATCTGGCCTCCTAATCTGACGCTCTCCCATACCGATAGATAACAACGGATTCGAATTTGTATAATCTGTACCTAATCCGTGTTATCCGGGTCATACCACTACATTGTCCTAAAAGGAGCTTTTTTTTTTTTAGCAAAGATCCTATGTGTAAGTATAATAACGACGGTATTAATAGATAAAAGATGGATAAACGATATAATATGTAGTATGAAGACATTTATTTAGAAATCAAAAAATAATATAAAATAAATTTAATAAAAAAAAGTGATGAAAGTAATTAATGAACTCGAAATAAACCTGAAATATATATAATAATACCAAGAGAAAATGAGATTTCAGATTTTCGAGATTATCGCATTTTCGTGTGCGTTATTTCGAAATTGGCAATTTTTTAAAAATCGCCTATTATGTTTTTTAGATTTTCTAATTTGCATACAAAATTTTATCACAAAATTTTTTCTTGTTATGGCTAGTATTTAGGTTAGAATTAGGGTTTGGGAAGGTTTTTTGAGGGCATAGATCATTTTTACCTAAGACATCTCGCGTTAATCAATTATTTAATTTTTGAGCCTTATAAAAAAAGTGGTCCGGGGTGTGGTACGGGTTGTGTCTGGAATCCACGGAATGGCACGGTCGGAGTGTTACGTATCGAGCTGTTGACGGAATATCACGGTAAAAAGTGGTACGGGGGAGGTGGCACGTTATGACACATCATACGTAATGGCACCTTCATTTCACGGAATGATATGTGTCGAAGGTGGTACGTGTTGGCTCGTTTCACGAAGAGCGAAAGATCAATATACGATTTTTTTTAAAAAAAATTGCGATATCTCATAATTTCACTAATGAAACTGCTCTGGGTGTCTTAACAAAAAAAATTCCTTGCAAAATTTTGACACATGAGCAGTTGTTAGTTTGTTATATTGTATTGATTGTTGATATAAATTTATGTAATCTACTTGTATGTATTTTTTTTTTTTAGCACACGTTAATTCACGTTAATTACCCGGCCAAATCCCGTGCCATTTGGACTAGTAAAGTGTTGCAAAACCCGAGCCATTAACGGTCCATTTTGTACGGGCATACGGTCCACCACGGGCCAAAAATCCGCGCCAATCCAAACCTCCTACGTACCAAATACGGGTTTAATCCGTGCCACCAAAACCCGTGCCTTTACTCAGCCAACCCGTATCTTTACGGTCCATTTTTCTTATAGGGGAGATAAAGTATACATAGGTGTAAAACACCACAGATACACTTTAGCAATAGCATTTTTATTTATAAATTTCCGAGTTATATTTAATTGTATAATGAGCTATCTACTATGTTGTTGTGTTCATTAAGTATTACTATATTTTGATTGTTTGATTTTATTTTAAACGTAATATAAAATACATTTAATATTCAAAGAAGTCAGCGTAATATAAAGTAAATACCATATTCAAAAAAGTTAGCGTAATATAAAGTAGATTTAATATTCTAAAAAATCGTCGTAATGTAAAGTAGATTAAATTTTCAAAGTCAACGTGAGCGCTCTTTCAAAGAGCTTCTTCAAATGCCATACTGTTTCTGATCCAATATAATTCCAACCAAGATCCAAAGAAGTCAGCGCGAAGTTCTTGGAAAGTGCATCTGCAAATGCTTTTCCTCCTTCTGAGCCAAGATCATTCGATCTAAGATTCAAATCTTCCAAGGTGGAGTTCTTGCAAAGTGCATCTATTCGATCCAAGGTCCAATTTTTTCAAAGTGGAGTTCTTGCAAAGTGCATCCGCAAATGCTTTTCCTTCTTCTGATCCAAAATTATTATCAGCAAGATTTAAAGAAATCAACGTGGAGTTCTTGCAGAGTGAATCTGCAAATGCTTTTCCTCCTTCTGAGCAAAGATTATTCTTACCAAGATTCAAATATTTCAAGTTTGAGTTTTTGCAGAGTGCATCTGCAAAAGCTTTTCCTCCTTCAAGCAAAGATTATTTGAATCAAGATTCAATTCTCTCAAGGCTGAGTTCTTGCAAAGTGCATCAGCTAATGCTTTTCATCCTTCTGATCCAAGATTATTCGATCTAAGATCCAAATCTTTCAAGGTGGAGTTCTTGCAAAGTGCATCTGCTAATACTTTTCCTCCTTCTAATCCAAGTTTATTATTTTCAAGATTTAAATAAGTCAACGTGGAGTTTTTGGAAATTGCATCTGCTAATGCTTTTCCCCTTCTAATCCAAAATTATTATCAGCAAGACTTAAAGAAGTCAGCGTGGAGTTCTTACAAAGTGCATCAGCTAATGCTTTCCTTCTTCCGATTCAAGATTATTAAAACTAAGATCCAAATCTATCAAGGCAGAATTCTTGCAAATCACATCTGCAAATGCTTTTCCTCCTGCTGAGCCAAGATTATTCAAACAAAGATCCAAATATTTCAAAGTAGAGTTCTTAAAAAGTACATCTGCTAATGCTTTTCCTCCTTCTGATCAAGATTATTATAGTAAAGTATTAAAGAAGTCAGTAAGGAGTTTTTGTAAAGTGCATCTGCTAATGCTTTTCCTCCTTCTGATCCAATTTGATTCGAACTAAGATCTAAATTTTTTAAAGTGGAGTTCTTGCAAAGTGCAACTGCTAATGCTTTTCCCCCTTCATTACAACCAAGATCCAAAGAAATCAACGAGATATTTTTGCAGAGAAGCTTCGCCAATGATTTCCCACCTTCGATACCAAAAATTTGATTGTTGTTAAGATTTAAAATGACTACGTTTTTATAAAGCGCCTCTAATAGTATTTTCACTCTTTCAGACCCAAAATTATTATTGTTACCGTAAACTGCCGTATAAACGACCCGGGTCTAATTCATTTTGCCAAATTTAAAACCTATTAATAGACCCGTGGGTCTCTTGTATGGGGGCGGGTCAGATAATCGGGCGGGGTTTATGCAGGTATTCAGTAGTTATGTAGAGGTTTAATACGTACATTGCATATCCAACCTAATTAATTTCGAAGCTTTCTCTGTTTTGCATACTGCATAACCTCTGAGGTAGGACCGTCCCGAGTATGCCCCGAGTTTGTAGATCGATTCAATTGATTTAAAATTTTTTTATACGTCTTACAATACTTTTTTCGGAAGATCGGGTAGATTATCTTTTCTGTGAAACCACAAACGAAGTTTTCACCTTGCTATTCAGTTAATCCCACAACTTTTATATTGCACTCCACCTGCCAAAGTTATAAGTAATTTACAATCTCTACGTTGACAAAATCTCGCTTTTTATGCAAAAAAGGGCAAAAAAAACTTAAAATAACGATTAATGACGAAAGTATAGGAGGAATAAATTAGTTTGTATATTTTTTTATTATATTGTTGCAGAGAAATCCTTTAAAAAATCGAAGTATATGAACAATGTTAATTAAACTATATTATTTATTTATGTTATGTTATAGAAACCTTTAAGATACGATAAGAAGGTTATATACATGCACGATGTGTATTAAAATCATAAAGATTTCTTATTAGAATAATAGTTGTGTAGTGTAAGATTGTTAGTGCAAGACATTGAAAATTTGAGTAGACGTAGAATTAGACAGACATAGAATTAAACATATATAGATGATTGAGATTTTGTAAATAAAAAATAAATACTATTGAAAAACCAATAATCTCTTTTAAATTAATAAATACATGCTTACTTACCTAAAAACAACATTTGGCGGCATTGGGTGGCATTTATTGTAAACTTTAATGATAAATTTTAATTAAATTTCTAATTTTAGACTGCTAAAGCTTTTTTGTGCACTGTTTATTGCGCTTTGCAAAAAGGTGGAACCCTGTGATTTTCGTGATAATAGTTAAAAATTTCTATGATTCTAAATTGCCTATCGGTCATATTTTTTAATCAGTAACGTTTATATTTATTTGAAATCTTTAAAATTGTCGAGAATCAAAACAATCTGCTAAAATCGGTGTGATTTTACACGACATCATGATCTGCAGGTGTCACACCTTTTTGCAAAGCGCAATAATAGTAAAAAAGAAGACTTTGGATACAATTTGATTAAAATTCCATAATGTGATTAAGATAGATATTACTGTAGAATATCATAATTTCAAGTATTGGTTTTTTACATTTCTACATTATCGATAGGATGGTAATAAAATTGGTAGAAAATTTATTTATTGGAATCGATTTCTTGATAAAAATTTCAAAGTTCCTGTCTAGGAACTTTTTATACACCCGGATATATCAACCAATTCATTAAATTTCATGTGACACCAGTTTAAATATATAAACTGTAAATTGGTATTTACAATCGAATTCTATAAAACCTAACATAAACTAAAATGCACATGATTATTAGTCAATATGAGAGTATTATTCAACTATACACATATATCGATATGTAATAAATAATAAACCTGAAATAGCAGCTTAGTTATCAACCTGATTTAAAAGCGAACTTCAAAGATT